>JAHZNE010000420.1:0-34626 GCA_027744055.1 Callyntrura sp. NNG-2020
CTTAATTATTACGGGGAAAATTCCGTCATATAATATATTCTTCTAGATGTGTACCGGCGAAAATTGAATCCCTGCCCTGTTGAAGAGTTGTACATTGATTGGTGGTGTAACTATGTTTTTGTTGCCTTACAATAAAAGAATTTAAAATTATGGCCATCGAGCGGGATACATTTAGTATTTTTATTTCCTATAATTACATTAAAACTCGTAGTAATGTAGTTGAGTATTTTTTTGTAATGACATAAAAATACCAATTTGTTAACATGTTACATCTACTATTAATGACATTGTTTACGGCCGGATGACAGACTGACATAGCGAAACTTTAAAATGCCACAGTATTGCGCTCCCTAATAAAAATAGACACAACTGACTCATCTTACTCATCATCGTCACAGTAGCTCGTCAATTTCAGTTAACATCAACTGCGTCAAAAATGTATTTTATTAGGGTAGAGAAACTTTTTAGGTTTTTGTAAAAAATGCACGAATACATAGACTCCGAAGTAGGATCTTGACGCAAGACCGATAATTTTAAATACTGTAAATCAACGTTTTGGGGTAAAAGTTACGGCGGAAATAAATATAACGCCAACATCAAACTTCCCCAAATTTGATGCAGTGCTTTCAATATTTAGTTAGTGTATGCCACGACGATGTTGTGTAGATAAAAGTATAATAGACATCCTCTATCAAATGTTTGCGCACTCAACGCACTGGAATTTTGCTGTGAAAGTTCAAGGGTGCGAGTTGTGGGACAACGCAGCAGTGTAAAAAACGGGAGAGCATTAAAAAGATTACTGTAATAAAAAAATATCAGAGATTCGTCCCACATATTCTTTGTTCTGCATTGCGTTCAGTTTAGGTTTATTTTGTGTTAGCTATTTGTTTTTTGAAGCAGCTACGCGCAATGAAAATTTTCCGGAACTGACAGTCAGTCTTCTGTATTAGTACTTGTTCGGGGAAAGCCTTCCGACCGATACAAAATAAATTAGAAAATTTTTTCAATGTAAAATGTAATAAGATTTTAATGTTACGTTTTTCTACACACATCTTTACTTTGTTGGCTCAACTTTAAAATTTCAAATCTGATCTAATGCTGCTTGAAGAGACTTTTTCCACTGCTGCTGTTTAGATATGAGACGCTTCTACAAACACCAATACGATTGCTGCAAATACTGGCATCACACCACCACCATGCATGATCCCATTCTTTCCTCGTTACTCGGAATACTCGGAATTGGAATCGAAGCGGCAGAATTATATTTAGATACACTTCTATATGTTTTTTATGCTTAAGTAATACCGCAATTTATAAGTAATTTCTTAAATACTGATACACTTTTTTCTTTTATGCTGACATGAAATCCAACACACCCTGTTCTGTTCTGTCATCCTATTATCATGTCTCATCGAAGTCCTCTTTCGTTGTAACAACAAATGTGGGCAACGAATTTATTTTGATGCCACGATGTATCTTTTCGACACTGATATCTCTGCAGTGTATAATGTAATATATAGTTAATAAAACGATCGTAGCTTTCCCCATGATCAGGCTATACTAATAAGACAAAATACATAAATAAGGTGCGTTCAATATTTATACACCAAGAGTCCATCATGGTGATGAATTGATGATGTAACAGTAAAATTGGTATTTGTATATTTCTTTTTATTAGCATTCAGTATATAATAACGGTTTTTTAAAAAACAATAATAAGATAAAACATATGTACACTGCTGAACTTGTATTAATTTGGAACCTTGATTTACACACAATTGACACAATACGGGAAAATACGTTTAGTAACCATTTACAAACATTTAAGACGAGCATGTAGATATGAAATATACATTGTACTAATGTTACCTTTAAATTTCTTTAATCAATTAAATTTTAACATATCAAGTTAAAGATATTAAATTCTTTTAATGGGAATATCTAATATTTAACAAGACTTGATTTGGAACTAATTTTACAAATGTAGTAAAAAATAAGCCCTGCAGAAATTTGAATGCAGATAATAACTACTCATAAATCCCAGACTCAACCTATAATACTTCAGAAGCTTAAACTAATTTTATCTATTATTTTTGTTTCAATCTTGAAACTTCAAATTCAAGAGAAAGTACGATGAAAAATTTATTCTAAATTTCATTTCATGTACGCGAAGCACAGTCAGTATTTGTAGATACAAAGACTATGATAGATATTTCATCATTTGTCTCACTCATAGTTTAACTTTATAACTCGTAAGCTAAGCTTTTCTGTTATACGATGAAGTTAAATAATAAGCGCATAGCATACAAGTAGAAGTACTATTAAAAGTAGACGTCACGCCAGTGGCTACTTTTAGTCAGATTATTAATATGACTGATAAATCTTCACAAAAGGTTTTTATCAATCCCCTAAATAAATTTGTGCTGGCATATAATTATTGGACACACCCTATATGACTATTATTAACGCTGTTGTGGTTGACGGCATGCACTCTCCAAATACATACACACACAGTAAATACGAATGCTGATGGCTATGATAGTATGTGTAAAGCGGAAGCATTAGCTTCTAAGATAACTGCTTGCTTTTTCAAAAAAAACTGTTGGTCCAACTTTCAGCTTATCTACAATTCAACTCCACAAGGACGGGAGGGCTTTGCGGACTTCCCGTAACTTTAAAATCTAAAAGTATTAGTTCGCGTTTTCCCCATCAGCAGTAGCTGTGGTGGTAGACTGGTGGTAGTGGTAAGTACTTTTATTGTTGTTTCATAACTAAATTATCCCATTTGCTATATTTTTCATCGTTGAAAAAAAAAACAGTTCACATACACTACGGAAGTATTTTGACACACACACAAAGTATTATTATATATTGTACATAATGTTTAGTTCCAAGAGAAAAATAAGTTGTTGTCCTCTTTTTATCATCGTCGTATTTAATATGTCACGTTTGGTTGCCAGATTATAAAATTCCAAATACAGTGAAAGTTGTGCAAGTAGTAGCAAACGCTGTGTGGAGTGAAAGCATTACTTCCTGGGATGTGAAAATGAAATTGGTTGTTATATTTTCCTTGTTTTGGTGAAATAATATTTCGTTCCCCTACTAAATCATGTATCTTATGACATGTGAAGGTATCAAAGCGTGCAATACAGATGCCGAGATCGTTTTCACTGCCGCTTTGCGGCATTTTCATTTTCACCCTTTTGGGAGTACAACTTCATCATGTGGCCGCTCAAGAACAAAAACTTCGCGTTACCAGCATTTTGGTACGGAAATCAACTTTCCCAATTTCAAAAATTGTTTTATCTTTTCTGTGTGGGTTTCAATATCATTATTAATCCACACGTACACAGTTAGTGTTTTTCTTGCTGGCTATTTATAAACATTTCAAAAAATGCTTTCTGACTTGACTTTGTACGCGTATTTTTTTTTCTTATTTTATGTGACGCATCAATTTTATAGTCGGAGCCATATCTTATGAAAGGCGATGACGGAGATGCAGACAAACTGATCGGATTCTGTGAAGATCTTGCTGAGAAAATTTCTGAGGTTTTGGATGCTGAACGTATGCTCAAATCAGCTAAAAAATATTTTTTTTTGTTTAGGATTAGAAATGACCAGTCAGACCACCAGTGTGCTTTTATTGCATATTGCTTTCAAATCGTGTATCAATGTATTTTTTGTATCGTTTAATTCGACGGGATTGCTGGGAGCATTTTTTCACTTCATTAGCTCAGCTCAACTAAACGAATACATCTAAATACTACAGAGATACAGCATTTTCAATGTGTTACATACATCCTCATCTCATAGTAGTATATCGCTAGCTCTCTCTCTCTCTTTCGCTTTTCTATATCACTGATGATGCGCTTTTGTGCTCTGCTCTCGTATAGAACCAAAAATCCTATTTTTAGTATTTCTTTGTGAAAGTATTATACCTATTTCTCTTTAATTGAAAATGCTCTCTGTACAACAGATGAGATACAAGTTGTCAAGGACGGACGTTTCGGCATTCCCGACCCTTCAAACCCAAGCGGATGGAATGGAATGATCGGCGAGTTGCTGAACAATGTTAGTCCACTACTACCGTATATAAGTGGGCTTGTAGTTTATACAGCCTCCCTGTACCAAAAGATTATACACAATGTTTCAATTTGTTCCAAACTGAATTTCTTTGTTTCCCTCGCTTGAAAAAATTTCAGCTACCGGAAATAATCCGATAAAACGAAAACGACCATATTAAAGTTGTATGGTCGGGAAAATTGTTTGTATTCTACCGCAGATTAACGATACTTTGTATACAATGCTCAATTTCAGGAAGCTGATTTGGCCATTGCCCCATTGACGATAACTGCTGCACGAGCCAAGGTATCATTATTTCATGGAACATTTTACTTTCTCAAATTTCTTTCCAGCCCCGCAGGAAAAACAACATTATGATAACAATATTTAGTCACGTGGCGGATCCGACGTGACAGTTTTCATAAGTTTGCCCCCAACTGACAATGAGTAGAGAGAGAAAAGTATTACAAATTATAGTAAACAAGAAGAGAATATGTTCCTGTGTCGTAAGTCTCAGGTTGCCCCATTAACCGCCCATTTTAGTATTCCCAGCCAACCCAGCCGACATCTGATATCTACAAGATTTAATATCCGAGATAAAAAAAAACTGCAACAACAACAAAAAACCACAAAGCTCTTCGCTTTTTGTAGGTTGTCGACTTCTCTACCCCGTTTCAAGAATTTCAACTGAGCATTCTTATGAAAGAGCCACCAGAGGAGGAAGATGAAAGCGACGCTACATACACGTTTTTGCTGCCGTTTCATTGTTACGTGTGGATTGCAGTCCTTTTCGGTATCCTGGGCATTTGGATCCTTTCCTTGGTAGTGGAGAATTCCTACAAGCGACCAGAAAACCGACCCAGTGGACTTTTTAATTTTCTGCGGCAGGATTCCATCTGCAGTCCAGAGTGAGCAAAAAGAGAAGCGATATGATGAAAAGGAAAACTTTTCATTCATGCGGATATCATAATACTCCCATTTAAATCGAAAGAGTTAAAAACAATGACATTAAAAAACGCTTCGCCGAGAAAGTTTATACAGATAAGCCTGTTAAAAATAGGTCTTTGGCAGGAAAACTGATCCGGGCAATCTTTTGGGTTTTCGTCTTCATTATCCTTGCAGCGTATGCAGCCAGCTTTGCTGCACAGCGGATTGCCGATTCTGGAGAGCACATCACCGCCGAAATTGATAGTGTAGAGGAGCTTGTGAAAGCCAGTGGAGAGATCCACTATGGGGCAATTCAAGGGGGATCAACCGAACAATACTTCCTGGTATGAAAATGCACCTCCTATTAGGATTCTTATGCCCTCATAAAGATAATGGAAGTGTTTACCATAAATTTTGGGGGCTATTACAGCGCTCAGACAATCCGGTGTACAAACAAATGTACGAATTTATGGTAGCAAAAAATACTTCCGTTCGGAATTACGCAGAAGGAATTATTCGAGTCCGGGGTAAGGATGATGACGATGATGATAGTGGAGAAGGTAGCGGGGAGGATGACGGTAAGAAAATTTGGCAGAGTGTCAGCTTTTAATTTTTACTGTATCATCATTATCATCATGAGGTAGCATAACAAGGTGTGTTTTTTGGCAATCTAGTGGAATACGCCTTTATCATGGAGTCCCCTGCTGCAGAATACCAACTTTCTAAAGAACCCTGTGATCTCATCGTGGCGTCGGAAGAATTTGGACCTACGAAAGGTTACGGGATTGCGACCATGAAAGGTTCACCGTGGAGGTAAAGTTTGTCTATTGTTATTATTAAGTTGGGATTGTTCCATGTTGTAACAATGGGTCCGAGTGACTCTATTAAGTTGGACCATACTGGGTTTTTAATGCCAGTGAGCGTGTTAATCTGGCCATATTGGAAATGAAAGAAAATGGTGAACTTGAGGAACTGGAGGACAAATGGTGGAGCGAAGGAGCTTGTGCCGGAGATGATGGCGATGATGATGACGATGATAGTGACGCAGATGAAGCAAGTTACAAATAAGCGCTGTTATGCCGTACTAATTCCTTGGCTAACATTTCTCCTTTGGAGAAAACAAAACATTTTGCTTTTTCCGGCTAAAAGCAATTCCAACTTTGGGATGATAATAAAATACTATTTCCGATTTTAGGACGATTTTGACCAGCTGAACCTGAGCGAGCTTGCGGGAGTCTTCTACTTCCTAATTGCGGGTCTTCTCTTCTCTATTGTTATTTGGTTTTTGGAAGGAAGATCAGCAAAGTAAGTTTTGTCCAGCGAGGAACAAAAGGAAAGTGGACTTGATTATCCTCTGCAGCTTCCCAAAAACTTGCTTTATATCGATTGTGCTCTAATACTCTATCTGGACTTGATGACCTGTTAACCTGTTTATGATGATACCACACACACAGCACACGACAAAAAATATTATACCTAATTCATCTCAAAATAAATTCGACGTTGTAAGCACTATTATATCGATTGTGCTCTAATACTCTATCTGGACTTGATAAGTTAACCTGTTTATGATGATACCACACACAGCACACGACAAAAATATTATACCTAATTCATCTCAAAATAAATTCGACGTTGTAAGCACTCGAGCTCCAAGCTCTTTTATACGAATTGGCATGAAAAAAAAATTTTAACGCCGCTTGCGTTGGGTAACCAACCTGCAAAACATTTGTATTATTTGCGTAACTGTACTATACTGGTGAAACAGTTTTGTTATTTTACGAGAGAAAGTCGCTCTAGATTTACCTGTACTATTTAATAAAGTCTTCCTTTGATTTTTAATAACAAGTCGTGCATAGACCCAGCTCAGATTTGTCTCCTCTTTCGTTGTGCCTCTCTGCACGTTGGTTGGGAGGAACAATGGTCTCACCCCAGNCAGCTCAGATTTGTCTCCTCTTTCGTTGTGCCTCTCTGCACGTTGGTTGGGAGGAACAATGGTCTCACCCCAGAATGGCCTTTGTTAAGTCATGGCCTATGGTAGGCTGCTTACGCAATTTAAGTGAAGCATGAAACGTGGTTCCAACACCTTTTGTGTCTGCTTTCTACATATTTTTGTGGTAATGGCAAACAATAGGTATTTCAACCGTGAGAAATTCTCCTATAAGTACTCCACCACTCTATCCAACTGAGTAATTCTCTGTGATTTTCATTGTGAAACCTTCATTTTCCCCTTTGCAGCTGGGAACAAGGAGAAATTATTGCGGCCGTAAATTGAAGTTTCCAACGTGCTCACGTTTCCCTATTGACATTTGAAACATTTTAGGAAGATGTTCTCTGAAACACTGCTAGAGAAATACCACACAATAAATAGAAGGGTTTTTAGCAAGAACTCAGCAAGTGGTTCTGTGTGTATTAAATTAAATGCGAGTAGCACTATAGAACCGGGTAATGCTTTCATTCAAAATCAATTTTTCTTCATGTAGCTCGCGTACCCCACTGAAATTTTCATCTTCCCCTTCTATAAGCAACTGTATAGAATTTCTAAGAACCGTCCCCCCTAAAATATATAAAGTAGCAAATTCCTCCTACAATTCCTCTCCATTTGTCTTACCAATGTAATATTCTCCGCAGCATTTGTCAGGAGGAATTGGACGATGAAATAAGAGAGAAACTTTCTGTTTCAAAAAATCGAGCGACAGACAATGATCATTAATAAAGACAGATACCAAAGCACACACAGAAAAAACCCACTCTACTAAATACGGTGGCATTAGCTGTCCCCGTGCAGCCGACTTTTCCTGGGCAGAACCATCCATTTCATGGTTGGAACCGGATAAGGAGAGAAAGTCGAGTGCTTGTTGAATTAATGTACCGAGTACACATGCACACACACACACATTTGTACGGAATGGACTGGTGGTGGTGGCGGTGGAGAGTTCCAAGACAATGGAAACAAAGAAAAACTTAATGAGTACATATTTTTAGCTAATGGCAAGTTCATAGCACGCTATACATGTATGCATGGTGTTTAATAATATGTGTAAGTGGAAAGTACGTCCCTATATGTATCTAGAAACGTTAAACAGCACAACGGTAATCCGTTACTCAGAAAAACAGTTTGCGAAATGCTACTGGTACTATACGTCCGTAGAATACGATTAACCATGGGTCTGGTTGCCGGTTAGTCGTTTGGTTTAGCACAATACGACCACACACACAATTAATGCTGTAAGATAATATTGAACTTTCCGTACCTGCTTAGCAAACCTTGTGTCCACACACACATACACACACATACAAAATGTTGGGTTTCCCAAGAACAAGCTTCCAAGCTTTTTGCTGGGGTCGCCAAAGAAAATAAAAGAAGGCAGCCTTTTGAAAGGCGTGTACTACTAGAAATATAATAATAACTTCCTTATGTGATATAATTCTTTGCCTGTCCACTTTTGCCCGTGGTCATGAAAGCATAATGCCTTATTATTATTTCCCTTTCCATCCGAGAAGTGTATGAACGCTCTGTGATAGCTGAAGGACTCTCGTTGTCGGATGGTCGGGTAAGCTCTAGCTTATATGGCAAGCTTTGTGCACACACACACAGAGAGAGCAGAGGAGGGAACCTGCAAAATGTTCTTAAACTGAAGGACATGAACAAGAAACCATCACGCAAATTATAAATGAGTCGTTAGCTCGTAAAGCGATAAAAATACAGTCTGCTTATGACTTTTATGAAGAGAAAGCAGCATATAGCCACACAGTCACATTAACACCACCTGTACAGAAGGAAACAACGGTAATACAGGACTTGTGCAGGACAAGTGGATTCAGTATGTATATGGGTGTGCTAGCTAGATTACCTTGATAACGTTTACGTGTGTAGTGTGTAGGTATGTTACTTTTTAATATGACGATGTCTGTGTTGTTTCCGGTAAAAAGTTTTGCCCTACTGCATGAAAATGATGTAATGTTGCATGAAAATGTAAAAAAAAGTTCAATGTAGGGACGCCTTCACATGGTTCACATTGTTAAACATTTTATCGTCACTTTATGACTTTAACTAATACTATGTATTAAAGATTAAGATGGGACGTTGTAGCAAACTGTTTAATGCTCTTCATATAACAATTTTTCAGGGTAATAAAGCAAATGATGCAGCTAGTAACGATAATTAGGCTACAGTTTGCTCAACGGCATTAATTTGCCCACGGCAAAATAAGTTTCATTGAAATATTTTGAAATTGAAACCAATTTTTTTATGGTATAGGTTACACATATACGTATATGCCAAAAACATTTTGTCGAAAACCGTTAGTGTAGTGTATCTTGATGAATTTGTCTTGCGAACAGGGATTACTTTACTGACCCGTCTAACGAACCTGCCTGCCTTTGCACAGTTTGTGTACTCACATATGGGCATGACTAATACGTTGTCTCAATGTTTGCTTTAATTATTTTTCCGAGTGAAATACTCTTTGCTGGGTTCAACCCATAAAAATGAGGTAGGTGTGTTCGCCGAAACGAGCTGCAGCGTTTCTTTACATTCTAATTCGCATGAAGCCTTGAAACATTTCTATATCAAATATAAGATAAAGATATAAAAAAAACTTTGGAAGAAAAAAAATAGATAAGCAATTTGATAAATATACATTCAACATCCTCAGTATAAGCGGCGGTATCTTCCCGTTAGCCTCAAGAAACATTCCATGACAAGACTCTATTTAGGTTAGGTAACTTATGCACTCACATAGAAGAGGGCAAGACAAGCATACAGAAATTAGCGCAACAGCGCAGTCTACCAACAACTGATAAGAGCCAATGTAAATGCGTACGTAACGTGACGTGAATACCGCAGTTAACGACGTTAGAAGGAAAACCAACGATTTCTTCCAGAAAAAGGAAATGATCTGTGGTTTGCCATCTGCAACGCGAACGTGCACACAGACACAAAAAGCATAAAACTTAAAAAAAATTCATACTTCACTTGCGTTTACTTGTAAATCTATCCGTTACTTAATATGGTACGTACACTCTTATTTGTTTACGACGTCTGTTCTTATTCCGAGGAAAAATGAGGTTTCAAAGCCACACGGGGATATTTGCAAAAATATATTTCATGTCTTGTCATGATGTCAATCATCAACAATCATACTTTAAGAAGATCCCATCTTCCATTCCCTGCCAGCTTGCATTCCCAATAACGAACACCCAAGCATGCATACTAAAACACAATTCAACCAATGTTCCATGAAACCGTGCAAACGCTGTTTTTAACAATCCGATAAGTTCCCCAGCATAGCAGTTAAAATCGCAAGACCTTTACCACTCTGCGTGTAAACTTTCAACAACAACAGAAAACTCCCCACAAAGAAAAGAGTCGCAAAAAAGTTACATATACGCGAAATGACGAAGGTTAAGCGAACAACATGGGAGGTTTTTGTCTAAAAGTGAAACATACCATGTTGTGATAGGATTTATTTACGAGTTTTATAATTTAGATTGTTAGATATCCTCATAAGGAAGGATGATGATAGTAATAAAGGTCCAACAGTGGGACAACGGCCACCACCACCACCACCACCACCATTCTGCAATAAAACAAAACCTTACCACAACAGGACAATGTTATTACATTTTGGTATGTAATTGTAGAAAAAAACATACCACCAGCCAGTTAGGTATATGTACATATACAACTACTACCACTACTCCGTACATACCATAAAGCATATAAACATTTTACTCTGCAATAAACAAGAAACGGCTGCTGCGCTCTATAACACGCGGTTATGATATGAATCCATTGTGAAAGACAAAACAGAAATTAGGTATTTGCGCCTCCGTATTTTTGCTTTGTGTTCACTCACAGTCACAGCAGCAGCAGCAGAAGTAGTAGCAGCAGGAGTAGAGGATTCTCGAGGCTCTACATTCCCTTATTATTATTGTAAAAGTAAAGTTTTGCTCAACTCTGGTAGTCATCTCATCTCTCTCTCCCTCTCTCTCTCTCTAGCTAGTCTAGTCTTTAGCGTGTAGCAAGCGACGAGGCGGCTTTTATACCATTTCACGATTACTCCAACTTGGTACGTGAGGAGAGGAATGAAGAAAAGTAAGTGAGTGTTGTGTTGTGGTAGTAGTAGCAAGTAAAGTAACGTCGTAACCAGTAACCGACCAAAAAGCACAAAGACTCTGAAGCAAACCCCATTTAGCCTTTACGTTAGACTTCGGTGTGGTTGCTGCTGCTGTACAACAGGAGAAGTTGCATTTTACCCGAAGCTGCAGTCAGCTACAAAAACGCAAAATCGAGCAAAGACTTTTTCTCTGAAAATAAAGCTGGCTGACAAGCACACAGCGAAACCAGTCAGCAAAACGCACCAGACGCCTTTGCATGTCTTATGAAGCGAGTGGAAATTTCATTCTCTCTCTCTCTCACATCTCACTCCTCTCTCTCTCTCTCGCTCTTTCTGTCCCGCAAGCTCTTGCATACATTTTTATTTGACAAAGAGACGAGCTCAGTTTTTGTCATCCTTGCACTGGGGTGGTGATGGGAGCTGATCTCTCTATTGTTTGTCTACGACATGCAACTCGTTGTTTTGTTGTTGTGTAATTTTGCATCAACGCCGACAAAAACCTCAAATTGCCAAAATAAATGTGTAGATTGCTCTGTCCAATTGGAAAGGGAGTACTGCTGTGAAGTTTTTAAAAAAGTATCATTGAACTGAGAAAACTGATCAACCAACCACATGGTTGGCTTAACTGTATAGCTGATAGCGCAATATTATTAGCTTTCGTGTGTCTATGAGATACGTGTGTTTGTGTGTGTGTTTGTGAGTTGCAGTCGCCGTAAAGCAGCCGCGGTAGAGAGAAGCGAGTAGTCTGCATGTAAATAAATTCAGACGCGTCAATTACATTGGTAATAACATAAAAAGACAAAGTTTTCCTTTACAACTACTACTACGACAGAGTCATCGGAGCTGTTATCACAAGTAGTCTGTATGTAAATAAATTCAGACGCGTCAATTACATTGGTAATAACATAAAAAGACAAAGTTTTCCTTTACAACTACTACTACGACAGAGTCATCGGAGCTGTTATCACTGATTCCACCACACACTGAAATGCATCAAACGTGCAGTGCGTGATGATCATCGTATAATCACATCACACATTTGCAGTGCCAAGTGAATGCCGAACCAAAAGGAAAAGGAGGATTTCTGTTGACAGTGCAAAAAGATATAGAATACGATAAGCACGAACAGGGATGCTTATTCAAACCACTTTATTCTTCCTCGAACTCTGAGTAAATATCCATTATCTCCCCCGCTAAATGAGAAATAGACAGATTTTAGTAATTTAACATCCCTCTACCTTTTCATTTTGTTTACCTTACATTACGCATAACAAACTGAGTGTGTGTGTGTACCGACACCGAAACCATTTATCTCTCTCTCTCTCTCTCTCTCCCGTCATGTCTGCCAAGCCCAATTCCCAAATATGAATCATTTTGCAAAAGTACAATGACGTTTCTATTGGAAGGACTGTGATTTTACAGAAAAAATAACATCTTATTTTGACATGTCAATTTTTGAAAGTGCTTTTTCCCTACGCATTGGGATTTACATGGTGTGTCTGCCGTGAGGTTTCCATGATTGACATTTATCGAAAGTGCTTGCAGTTACAATAAACCAAAAAAAAAGTATATAATGAGAGATATTTGAAGTTTTGTGTGTGTATGCTCTTCCTCCTGCCAAAACCAACTTTTGTGTGTGTATACTTCTGTCAAAATAGCGTGTTCAGGAAGAACACTTGTTAAATCGAGCGTAGGTTTTTCGTTTACATAGACCGTGCCTGTACTTTGTAAACTTTCAAAATGTAATTTGTATGGGGTGATGGTGTGTGTGTATTTATCTGTGTTTATGTGAGTTGTTGACTGTCCCAAAAATAAAATTTTCAAGAGAGGAAAACTGCCGTGCTCTATAATAGACGACTACTGGATCAAAATACGGAAAAACTACAAAATTTCAAGTACGTAAAAAAGTGTAGTCGCACACGTGCATACACTAAAAACAAATTACATAATAACAAGCGTAGCGTTGAAAATGTAGACTTTACCTTAGACATCGAGTAACGAGGAGCATTGCGCGTTTATACAGGTATTTTTCAGCTATTTTTAATAACTTAATACGTGCTGAGCGTAGATTATGCTAAATCATTTGCATATACATACTTTGTTATAGGTCTATGAACCAGATCAGGACGACGACAAGTGGAAGTAATACGTGTAATAGGAGTTGTGTGTGTGTGTGTGTGTCTGTCTATATCCTTTCCGTAACAAGCGACAAACGTTGTCATACAAGAAGTGCACTCTTGTAAACTAATCTTTTTTACATATCCTGGGAAAATCTCTTGGGGTACACAAATAAGCGATGGTTTGCATTTCCGCACTTTACATCCTACATATACCGGGTTAATAGTTAATTATAGCAACTTTGCATTACACAGGGAATCTATAGGCACCCAAGAAAAAAAATGCGCCATATAGTATATGCCGTGTGTGTGCGCGCGTTGACTTACACTTTAAAAGGTAATAGGATAGGTACATGGGTACATGTCTATAGGTAGTCGGGTATGTAGATCCATTTACTTACACGAACGAAACATGTTTTTGTTTAAAAAGTTGTGTGTAAGCACGACAAAAACAGTACAACTGTAGCGAGAGAGAGAGAGAGAGGTACATTAATATTTTGTCTTTGAAGAGAATTGAAACTAACGTCTTGAGTAAACGATAAAGTGGATTTTTCAAAGTTTCCTCACAAAATGAAATGCGCGTCGTCGTCGTCGTGTACAAGATCACCAATGTTGGTTTTTGTAAGACAATAAAATCCAATTTATATTTTTCTACTTTTTGTCTGCTAGCGTGCTCCTGTGTGTGCGCGCGCGCGTTGCGTTGATAAACTGTCTGTGTGTCTACTACTAATTACCACGATAGACCTCTTATCAGATGGTGTCTGATTTGCCAGTCTGTGTAAAAGGGTTACCAGCGTCGTAAGTATCATAAAAGAGGATCTTTCTACCTCTCTCTCTCTCTCTCAACCTCTCTTAACCTAATATGCATAGACACACACACTCTCCGCTAAATTATTCACACGGATATAGTACCAATATTATTATTAGTACGTGTACGCGAAAACAATGCTTTTCTACAAACGCCAACTGTTTAACTGCAGAGCTCCTTTATTTATCACTTTATAGAGCGCTGCTAGAGTTGTAGGAAATGTGGTGGTATAAACGCGCAGTGCATATATACATATCATGCATATCATGGCGCTGCTGTGCTGTCTTTTGAGGCGCAGAAGGAATTGTATTTTATGACGTAACATTCCCTTTTGGCAACTACCAATCGAAATTACTATTAAACTGTCGCATCATTACTTTTATTGGATTTTGCCTGTTTGTGGTAATTCAATTTGTGGGTAGATTTACGGGTATATTTGCAATCGCAAAACGGAGTTGGTAAATGGTAAATCGTTTGGGAAAATTTGTATACCTTGCACTCTCTGTAGTGTGTGTGTTGGTGGGAGGGCTCAAGTCATTTATAAAAGGAAGTTTGAATAACAATAAGTGTGTGGAATGCTAAGTGGAAGGTATACAGTGATACTATATAATATCATTCTCACTTATTATACCAGCGAGCTGGGGAGTTTATATAAGATCACGTTTAGTGAGAAAGGACATGATTATTCGATAACAGCAAGACGTTTTTACACGATGGGCAAACATAATAGCCTTGCATTGGGTGTACGCGTCCGAAATTTTAGGTGGCATTGTTGTACGAGGATGAGTCGTTTTTTTTACTACTCATCTCATCCAAGACAATTGGTTTGATGGAATTTCTGTGTCTTACTCACAAAGAGAAAGACTATGTAAAGTAACGAAGTAGAACTGTGCGCACAACTCGTCATCACTCTGCTGTAGCAGATCGAAAAGAGCAGGTAGAAACAGAAACTAATGAACCGATGTGATGTAAGAAGTAAACTTATTATGAAATGAGGTGATATGGCCATGAATTCCAAGCAACGAACAGAGAAAAACGGACGGTCTCAACCGTTCCATATCACAATCATCTTCAGCAAACAAGGTGTATCATACCGTGTTAATGTGTTACACATGCCCTGCCATGCATGCTTATAAGCCGCTCAACAACCAACTCGAGAGCTCTAACATCCCAGCGAAATAAAAGGCGAGTTGAAATGTTGAAAATGATATAATATTTCGTGTTTTGCAGGGTAGAAATTTTAACGGATAATGCGGTGTATATAAATATATACACACACATGCATGCATGCTAAGCACACTCCATGCCGAACCAGGCTAAAAACGGGCTGAAACAAACGTTGCTTTTTCCTTTGTGAAATAAAAATATAAAATAAAACAAAGACGAGACTGGCAGACAGAGTAGGACAGCAAGAGGTGAGGAATGACAAACAAGTTAAAATCAATAATAATTTCACTAGATGTTGGAGGATAACAAGGGAAAATAATACGATAGCAGCGTTTAGCACTCCACAAATATTTAACAATTTACTTTGTCTTCAAATAACGAGACTCCCAATAAATTGTGGGACAGGGAACACAGAAACGTGATTAGTTTAAACGTGTTGCACCCCCTTCGTTAGAATTAATTGGCGTTCAATTGGCCATTTTATATTTGGGGTATGAAAACAAAAATTTACGATAATGAACATTTTACTTTAAACCTGCAAAACGCTCCAACTATATTATATATAGTCTTATATACTACGTAACGTAACCGGACCGGACATGGCGAGCGTGTGTGGTAAAAGATGATCATGTTATATTATGGTTATTTATTTAAACCCTACAATTTCGTCTCCTATCTTTAACGCCTCTGGCAGGGAGACAATGAAGAAGAAAATATTAAAGAAATGTCATTCGTGGTATAAAGACTCATGACGCATGACGGCTGAATCATCGTTGAGTTATTATTACACGGCACAAATTATTTTAACCTTTGTACAGGCAGTGGACAAAACCGAGTAGGTTGTTGTGTGATATGTACATATTCATGTACACCATATATAGAACTCCACTGGAACGTGTATATGCTATATGTATAAAAGGGAAACTTGGACTGCATTCGCAGCACTCACCAAACGTAGACGTAGGTAATTTTTGGGATTTGTACAACAAAGTTATATTTATACAGCTTATGGGGCTCTGCTTACACAGCAAAAAATATTACATGCAAATACCTCTTTACCTGTGGAATGGACGAGCGATCGGAGGATGTAATAGATATGAGGAGATATTCTGGGACGGTTAACATTCTTTTTAAACACTGCATCTCTCTTTTAATCTTTATCAACCCTGCCAGGTTAATCAATACAGGGTTGATTGGGTCCTGGTCCGTGGTGGTGGTGGAGATTGCAAATCTTATACTCAGAGCAACCCAGAAAATTTTTAAAGATAATCTACACCAAAGTTTCATTCATTTGAGTGATGCTTTAACAAACCAGTTATTGATCCCTATCCCAAAAGCTCCGTAAAAGAGGGACTTGTTCATCCGTTTATTTCAAGTATTTCTACATTCTACACACAAAGCATCATCACCCTTGTGTGAGTGTGAACTTTACTCATACACACACGGTGGCATCAAAAATCCAAGGAGGAAAGATGCAGGGGTGAAAATTTTTTTATGCAGATGATGCGGTAATACAGACAACGAACATTTTTATGGGCTACCACCACCTGATTTTTTGAATCATTTTATTTTGTATTGAAGTTCTCAACGCAATAAAGCGTGCATTAATGATGATTTTTTGAAGTTACCTGCAAATTTCAGCGATTGTCATTATTATGAATGAATCATTACAAATTGCAACATACCTTTGTAATTATAAAAGAACCTGTAGCACAGTTACCTCTTTAGCATTTTTTGAGGATGCTCATTCAACAATTTAGTTTGCCACGACATAATTTTTGACAAACACGTAATTACAAATTTTTGCGCAGAAATTTTTTTCTTCTTCAAAATACTTGCTATTCGGGATAACTAACGGCATGTCGTACTCGTCACATTCAAATATCCACTGCTTTATACGACGACATTGTATTTCTACATGCGCATTGCAGTGTTGTCGTTTTTTGTCAAATTAGTACTAGTGGCATTCATGAAGATACAGTTAATGTCGTACTACTGGTAATTTGTATTACACAATTCCCCCATAACGAAACAATTTCTGTTGTATTGTATGCAATATGCAATCTCATTTTTACGGAGGTGGCGACGCCGACCAACAGCGAAAGCAATAGCGCCATACTTGATACTGGGTGAAAATGTCTCTTCGAAGGTCATCACAATAAATTATGTCTCCTTTTGTCACATTAAAGACTACGACTGGTAGTAATCCGCCTGCTAATGCTACAATACTCTCAACTAAATGACCATATTCAGCGAGACAACGTCAACCTACTTATTATCAGCCATGATTCCAACGAACAGGGTAGGGGACGCATTAAGGGTGTAGTTTATACATCTTGGAATTGTAATGATCTCCATATGAAAACGACAATAGTCCTGCAGCCATAAAAGGCGGAATACAGCAACCAACGCTGATTTCGTTTTTTTCTGTACATCACTACTCTCGTTGTTGGACGGCTCTGCTATATGGCAGCATTTTTGCTCATATCCAAAGTCCTTCCAATTTTACGATCGAAAGAACCTTTAAAAAGTAATAATTAGAAACGAGAAGGCTTTTGTGGGCTTTGAGATGACTTTCTGTAAAAGCCTGCAATCGCCGCTAGGCGTGGAATGAACGGACTCTAAAAGCGCTGTTGTGGCAAAAAAAGCTTGAATTCGGATTTACATTTACATTACACCGCAAAATCAGTACAGTTGATGATAGTAGCTGCATCCCACTTTTTTCCGATCTTGATACTCCCAAATGGACACTGGACACTGTTTTAGGATTTTATGGGGGCTATTACATTAGTAGTATTGCAAGTAGTATTGTAACTACACTTTGATTCCGCTGATGATAACGGTACGGTAACCCATTTAAGAATATGTCATGCATTTGACAGCCGCATTTCAAGGGGGTTTTACACCAGAAAAAAAAGTTGCAACAACGTACAGATGTCTTCATTTACTCAACCAGAGGGAGAACAACTGCTGCTCTTGTTCTTATCTTTGACAATACCTGAATACTGAATACAACTTACAGAGAGAAAAGAACATGTACATACAAACTTATGGTCCCGCATCACGATTTTTTTGGACTCCCGTTTCATTCCCAAGAATAAAAAGAAGCCAGAAAGAAGGAAAACATGGGAAAATATGGAGGGAAAACTTCTAAGGGGATATTTACCATTTAGTATTTTACTACCGAGACGTTGTTGTTAACGCTAGTGACTAGTGAGCGTGCATCACGTTTTGACTCTTCCTTTAGAAATAAAAAAGAGGCAGAAAAGGGGACGACGACGACGTGAAATGCAGCTGCTGCTGCTACCGTTCCTTAAGTTCGCCCTTTTACCAAGGTGTATAGATGTTTTCTTGATTGTGATGATGATGATGATGATGATGATAATCATGCCCATGGAAGTGGGTATGCTACCTCTCCTTTGCTCTCCGAGAGGATAGTATCGGCTTCCTTTTGCCAAAGCTTGTGTTTAGGTATATCCCTCCTCGTTGTTATAACGGTTAGTAAAGCACACAAAAAAGATAAACGTTTACTCTTTCGAGAAGAAGGAGAAAAGTACACAAGGAAAAAATATCCACCATTACTCATATCGAATCTCGCAAACGAGACAGGCTGAAAGAGGAAAAAAATAATGATGAAATGAGACTTGAGAGGGACTTATACTTGATAAACGCTGGTGTATGCTACACAGAACTGGGTGGAAGAAGATCAAAGATCAGGTCTGTCTGTCAATAAAAGTTTTTTAGGCGGACAGATTGTGGTTTGCTTTTGTCAGAGTGAACGCAAATAAAACATCATTTGAACTGACGGTAGTAGTGGCAGGGGTGGTGGTGCTGGTGGCGGTGGAAAGAAAACCAAAGTTGGCCAACTTTAGCCTTTTCTTGATTGATCTAATATCTAAACGAACGCGGGTTCCCGACAGGAGCTCTCTGCATAATAAAAAAGATTAGCGCATTTAAAATGAAAGCCTTATGGAATTATTTAACTGCCTGTCCATTTATTATTCACAGAAAGGACAACTGATACATTATTAAATTCTCCATATCGTTGGTATTGAGCCTTTGATGTGGAGCTGTAAAAAGGGGGCATATTACACTACACTGGTGACTTTTTCAACTTTTTGCGACAACTTAAAAATATCTGGCACATGCATCTGTTGTTGGGACGTTGTTGTTGTAGATCGAATGTTGGAAACAAGCTGTTATGTAGTCAAAAGTCGGCGGGAAAAGCACTCGCGTGTTTTCTTCCACACAAAAGATGAAAATTGCTGGGACCATAAGTGTCCCTGCTTGCCTGGTAAATACCTTTTGGACTAAAGTCTATGCCTTGCCTATTTTTTATAAAAATAGCATAACCAGCTCAACCGTATATACAAGTTCTGGTGAATGAACTTAGGTTGCTCCGGAATCGAAGTAAATAAACATGACCCATTTCAACCGAGGTCCAATGTAATTTCTGCATTTTTTGTACAATATGTTAATGTTGCAATTTGCAAATAAAAACTACAAAAGTTTACGTAGTTTAGAGAGATAACTATCCTCTCAATCGACACACGGTCGTCTGTCGTGTTTATGAATTCCGGGGCTGTTAAAATTATTTACAAACATGTCGTTTAGTTATGGCGCGTTAGGTACCCCATTCGGGTCGGGTAACCCAATTCATATCCGACACAGCAGCTCTAAGATGTAACCGCACAAGGATATCGTTTCATTGGATGCATTTAGGTTTCCATATAATAGTACGATGCGGTATTCGCTTTCCTCTCTCGGTCTCTCCCTCTCCTCTGCCATTTTCCTTGCCATGGCATAACAGTATAATAAAAGGAAATTGTGAATTACAAAGTTGTTGTCATACCTTGTGATTTCCCCACGGTATATCTCCTTCATTTCTGCCAAAAATTGTCAGACTCCCAAGTTTCAATTTTTGCATATACCGGCTTATTTTGGGAGATGTTGGTCCTTCATGCTGAATTAAGTTCAATTATCTCTCATAATCCACGGATCAAGAACTTTAATTTACCTATATGTGACTCTCGTGCACTTCTACATAAGAATAGTACCTGCTTTACTATGAGTACGACCAGCAGTCTGTCTTGTTCGACTTTTGTCTTGTCTATGTTGAATTACTGTCACTCTGTCACTCCCAACTAGTTTAAAGAGGTCTATTTTGCTGTATAAAAGTGCAGCGGTGACGGTAGCGTCATGTTAAATTAAAAGGTTAATGGAACTTACCTAGACATGAGACATAATTATGTTCACAAATCCAAAACTTTCATTCAAATAGGCTCCATCCAACGTTTCCGTGGTTGGAAATGGTCAGTCATAAAAAGTGGTAGTGGTAATAAACGCAAACTTGGATCGATTAATAACCTCCACAACTTTCAGTCTAGTCTACCTACAAGTGACCTTACCAAGTTTGATTGAACCCTGACCCTGAGTGTTACATTAAACCCCAATGTTATGGAAAGCGATGTACTTCTTTTCTACCACTAAATGGCACGAAAAAGTACTCATTACTCAGGCAATTCTTAAGGGATCGTACGTGTTAACGAAGAAGAGAAAGTTTGTGTATAATATATTTAATGTGTACTAATGTTCGCATTCGAAATTGAAGTACTACTCCAATTTAGAATAGAATTTGACGTTGCCTAAGAGGGCTGACCTTATAGAGCATCCTTGAGTTCACCGAGTGTGTATCTGTATAAACCTATGGATAGACGAAGACAGTTTTTTAGAATCTATTTAAAGAGTTGTACGGCCGGACGCTGCATGACAAATTGGTTGTGCATAATCAGTCATGCAGACGAGCTAAACTGTAAATAACGTTTCATTGTATGCGAAGGATTTGCATACAACTTACCATACAAGAGGGAAGAGGGCTGGAGAAAGTGGACGCATTTAATGTCGAGACATAACTTTGGTGGATATATGCTAAGAAAAAAATGACAACGCAGGGAAAGTAAATAAACGGGAAGGGTTTCCAGTTGTCGCACATGCAATGAGCTGTAGCTCTTCAAAGAAAACCTATAAAGGATCAGTCTACGGGAAGAAGAGCAAAGATCTTACGAGGAGTTGACCAGGTGGAAATGTTGAAGGAATGTTCAAACGTTCAAGTGTTACTATACTATGTATCAAATTAAAATTAATGCGCAAACACATTACAATATTACTCCTCGTTTAACGAGCGTAAAATTAGGGTTGTCTAAGAAAAACGCAATAAATATTTATGCGTATTCAAATTGCTCGAGTGCACTTTTTATATAGCTTTGCAAGGGAATTTTAGAAATAATGCGCTGTTGGTCAATGCGTTTTACTACTCCAAATTCCAGTTAGCCAATACTGTACTTTTCCTTGTAAAATTAATTTCGAGCGAGTGTCTCTTTCCCTTCTTGTCACAGAAAAATCAGAAGACCCCAGAGACCGCAATACTTTGGAATACACCAACTCTATATTTAATATCCCAATCTTTCCCCCTCCTTGTTAGTGATATTCCTGTTATAGGTGGGAATCTAAAATATGATACATTAATGAATCAAGTTAGCTTACAACGTTCGGTCTCGAGTTAGAATCCATAATTTCCGAACCTGCAAACCCACTCAAACGTGAAGGAGGAACATAAATAAACAAGCTATAACGAATGCTACCTACACGCTCACGTTTTCTATGAACATCTTTTCTTTCCAAATTCCTCCTTCGTTCTAAGCCGGTTCCCAGTCGTCACGTTGTTCTTGGAAGATCTTATTTCTTTCGAGATTTGTATATTATCCCATGCGTCAGCATTGTCATATGGCATAAACTATTTTAGTTACATTTTCTTATTTATTGCGTTTTCCCAGTTTAGGTATAACTTTCCACATTACCGATCACTTGCAAAAAATATATCTGTGAGTGGCTCCCTCCAACATGCTCTCTAAAATACAAAATAATCTGTAATAAACTACGTTAAACTCGCCCTGTTATTATTATAGATTCAGGACTCCCCCCATTTTATAGATCCACACAAGGCACCATGTAGCTCTCCGTCTCGCCAATGCAATCCAAAAGAAACTTTCAGGTTCATGAACTACAACCACAGCATCACACAGCGCATATTATGAAAAATAGAGTCATTCCAAAACTCACATCATCAGTCGCAGTCGACAGGCAGGATTTAGAGCGCATTTATAATGTAGTGGTTTTATGTAGGAACATGAAACATGCAGTATTGTGGCTCTGTGTCTGGTTGTTTGATACATGAAGTAGCTTGTTTCGTCCTCCCATCTCGCATTGTTGTGATATTCATGTCATGCCTGTGAGAAGAAAGATTTCTTCACTTTTGATACTTTCTCTCCTACATGGAGCTGCACAAAGACACTCGAAACAGGACCTTGCTTTTCCCACCGATGATGCCTAATTCTAATTTTTACTACTTGGAAGAGAAGCAAAATAAAACTCCCCGGTAAAAGGATTCCCATACAGGCTTCCGTTTTTCTCTGCTTTCTCTCCTTCATAGGTTGCATTTCAGACCCTTGGGGCATCAAGAGAAGCTGTTTCCAGACATTTAGCGCTAGAACATGTGTAACTCTTCTAATTTTTAAAACGACAAACACTTCCCTTGTATATTTCACCATGAAAAATGAATTAGTCGAGATTTTTAGCCCACTCAGAGAGACAATTAAATAAGTGGTACACCTACTTGCTCAGATAATAATTCAGTTTAATAGGTTTTCAGTCGCCCATGCTCTTAAAATGTGGACCATAAAGTTTGCCACTTTATACCATGTTCTTATTATGTTCAAGGTGAGTAGATAAGCGATAAGCACAGCAACATACACACTGTCGAGACGAGAGTGATGGAAGTGACTAGTGCAGTAGTGTGTGTGTGTGTGTGTGTGTGTGGTGTAAGGAGATGAAAAACACGTACAAGATTTCATTGCAACATTAATGATAACGCCATCACAATTTATATGATGTCGAGTCTACAACTGCTGGAGATGGTACTACACGTCACATAACATTCCTGCCAGAATTTTCTCGCTGTGTCAATTAGTCCTTCCCTTATTTGGAGAGAAAATTACACGCCAGTATGCCGTCTGACGTAGGAATTTGTTTCATTTCCACTCTCTGCTCTCTTATATCCTGGTGGTGGTGCACAAAAAGTAAAGTTTGGGGGAAACACTTACGGGTATTATGACAGACGAAGAAGAAAGTAGGAAAAGGCCATAAGTAAAGCTCGTGCTTTCTCTCGCGTCTTCACGACCTTTTCAGAAAGCATACACTTGAATTTGCACGTTTTATATATACTAGTTGCAGAACAGTAAAAAAAATCCAACGGGAAAATACTACTGCTGCAGTGCGTATATAGTCTGAGAAAATTCATTTTTTAACGAGCGAGCAAAACAACTCTGCGCCTGTACTTTTTTCAAATTACTCGAATCCACAGTATTAATGTATATATAATTGACTAACAAAATATCGTTCCCGTGTCTTGTATACAAGGACGTGGTACCTTTTTTCTCTGACCTCATTAACTGAAAAAATATTCCGTGAATGTGTCTTTGTAATGGACCAAATTTTTAAAAGCTTGGTAAATAATGGGTCTGGAAAAATATCTGCAAAGACATGAAGACATGTCGGGTTACGAAGAGACACGTTCTAAGACATACGAGATATTGGCATAATGTAAAAAAAAAGTAATTTTAGTTTCATCCTAATAAAACTTCAACAAACTGAACTTCGATAAAAAAAAAGAGAAGAAGCCTGAATCCGATTTTGGGAAAAATACGAAAAGAGAGGACAACCTTAAAATAAAAGGAAATGAGATATGATGTCTAGAGAAAGGGAAACGTTCCCTGCTATTTCAATGGGGCTTCTGTTTATTTGCCTGTAAATTGTAATACGAAGGATATATTGACATTTGTATGAAAATATTTAGCATTTATTTAGCTGAATTTGGAAAGTACATATTTTTAATAAGAATATCATGGGAAAGCAAATCCCTTCAAGTAACTTTGCAAGAAACCTCAATTGAAATTTCTTTTTATTTTTTTTCCTTTCCAGAATAAATCTAGTCCGTGGAACATCCGTGAAGCTGGTCGTCGACATCGCTTTACCTCTCCAACTTTGGAAAAATATTTTTTACCAAAAACCTTTTTGCTCTTTTTACACACTGTTAGCAAATTGACTGTCTCTGTCGATACTCATCCCGTTGAGATTGAATTGACTTTTTTTTGCTGTCAGCTTTTTTTGTTCCCCTATGCTATGGAAATCTTCCAACAAAATTTTCAACAAGTGTAAGAAACGGTTGTAGGAACAGTAGGAGGTCAAACACTTCATTTGCGGAGACACATCATATCCGTTTACACGTAAAAGGTTGGAAAAGCAGATAGAGAAATCTGGGGTCGCTGCTGCTTGCTGAAGACAAGGATTTTCACCAAAAACACGTTTGCTCTCTCTGACAAAACACGCTTCCCGTGAGGAGCGCTTCTCATAGTGTGGTACTGTGTGAATCTCAATTTAATCAAATAAAATAACAAGGTAAGGACAAAGAAAAGGGAAAATATGAACAAAAACAACAATACAACACACATAGTTTTGTAGTTTTTATGCAAACAGTCTCTTTATGGTCGGCTGCATTGATTTGTTTTTTTTTATATTAATTTAGTTTTCCCTCTGTTCTATTTTTGTACAGAAGAAGAAAGAAAATTTCTTCAATCTGCAAAATGAGTACAGACGCCAACTTCAAATCTAAAGACTTTGCCGTTCGTGCACAGAAGAAGATTCTGGGTCAATTCTCAAGCCGGAAAGCGGCAAAGGTATTCATCAACGAGAACCTTGCAACGCTACTGGATCTCTTGTATCAACTTATGAAATCTCATGTAAGGACTTTTACACAGTATATAAAAGGCAGACTATCTATTTACGCATAAACTTTTACGAGTCTGCCTCCCCACCACACGAGCTTTTCGGGAAAATTATGCAGAATGCAATGCAATGTGTTATTAAATATTAAATTGCAACTTACATTCGTATAAGCGTCCCTATTTTATTTCAATGCCAATATAAAAGTTGTACTTGGGTGAAATACGAAGAGAGTGGGGAACGTGGAAATCGAATCCATTTTTATTTCTTTCACATTGGAGTTGACTAGCACAATCATTGTACTTTTTCAGACTCAAGACAAAAAAGTTGCAGAAAAGTTTGTCAAGAATATCATTAAACTTTCCATCAAAATCGGAGTCCTTGTACAAAACGACCAGTTTACGGAAGATGAAATCAGAATTGCAAACAAATTTGCCGAAATGTTCAGAAATACAGCGATGACAATTGCTAGTTTTATTGAGGTAAGTCATTTTTTGCGATTTTGGAAGGAAGAAAAAAGGTACAATAAAAATATATATTTCAAAATTAATTTTGACGTTGACGCAATTTCTCTCTCCATCCAGGTTGACTTCAGTTATGATCGGAATGTACTTACAAAAACCGTTAACGATTGCGAGAGTCAGCTCAAACTCCTGGTGAAAAACCACCTTACCGATAAATCGTTAACGCGCATCCAGTTTGTGGCGAGTCACTTGAGAGACCCCGCGCTTTTGGATGCAGCATTTAAGAAAGGAACACCCCAAAATGAAATAATGATACAGATGGTAAATGAAATCAATAAAGCCATCGAAAACGGCGACTTGTGATAAGGCTGGGTATGGAGGTACCATCATCATCCGTTGGACAAACAAGAGAAAAGCGTGCAAATCAACAAAAGAGTACACATTATGGTCATCAATACAAAAAAGTACTCTTCTAAAAAAAATGCATAATGCCCCGAATGCATCATGCAGGGTTTATTTGTATTTTCTACGTATATATCAATGTATCATCCATCATCACAACAACTCACTCAGTTACTTACTAAGCTAAAGTTATAAAGTAGGATAGTTGTAATAAGCTGCATTTAACTTTTTATGCTACTTATCTTTTAAAAGTAATATGTTTCTTGTTACTTTTATAGAAAAAAAAATGTTTTGCGCTTTCGCATTATGTTAACTAGTATAAGAAGCACAATTTCCAGTTGTCTGTTTAAAATAAACTGGAAGACAGTCAAAAAAACAGTCTTCTCTGCCAAAAATATGTTAACGTTATTATAATACACAGTCAATACTATGTAATCATATTATTACAATATATATATTATTTACGAAGGGGAAAACATACAATATGAGTTTACTGGTATTAATCTTACGTTAGTCTTACACCTCGAAAAAAAAAGCACACATAAATATTGATCTGAACGTTCAAGTGACAGTTTAATCTCATTATATTTGTCCTTCATTTTTTTTTATTTGTAACACCATTTTCATGAATTTATCTAAAAAATACAAAGTATCAAATCCTTACATACCATAATATTAAAATGACAACGTTTATGCCAAATTATCGTATCGCCCTTGATTCCATTTCATAATGTGTTGTTGTCCTAAACAAGAATGTCTGACTGTATCCATTTAAGCAAGTCGTCGTGCTAAATAGTGTTTACTCGGTTTAAATACACGTTTTCTTTTGTCGGTGTAAAACAATTTTTGAATTTGCAAAAATGTTTGGCTTTAAAACGAACACAAACTTATTAAAACTCCGCTCCCACTCTGTGTTAACATATTCTTTGGTGAAAATAGTGAGTATACTACTATATGCCTGGGTTTTAGATCCGGCATGTGTGTATATCTCTGTAGGTCTAAAGAGAGAGGTATTGATCGATATTACGTTGTACTTGGTCTCCAATTTCTCCATATATGTTAATTACAAAAAATGTTACTAATATGTACACAAAATGTCAAACTGTTGTTTTTCAAACGAAATGTGAAAATTAAGATATATAAACAAAATAATTTCAGTAAAAAGGAGAAACGCGGGGTAGATAAAACTTTTTACATATAAGTTATCTTAAATATATTTGCATGCAAAAAAATGCATTATTCTCATTTATCACACAATTTGCAAACTAGGCTTTAGCTGTATTTAATTTCACTGCGTGTATTTTCCGGTTAAAGCTATCAAATGTGAAGAAGCCTATAGACGTTCCTATCAATACAGCTAAAAATATCCAAATGTTAAAAGTCATCACCAGTAACATGAGGATATAGCCAATAACTACTTGACACATATGAAGCAACGTGGAAAGAGACAGTTCCAGCAATCCCACATGGAAGCTTGGTTTTCGGCAATCCTCCCCCGATCCTCTGATCGTCCCCGTACCGATTACTGGAACTACCACCGTCTTTACCGAGGACCCATTAATATTTGAGGAGCCATTTTCATTATTTTTACCGTTGGATGCTTTCTCATTACTAATATGTTCCCCCTTATTGCCTTCCCCAATCGCCGTTCTCCGTATTATGGCATATTGGCTTAACATCTTGCAGAATTATCGGAGCCTCATTGGAAGTCAAGTAACATCTCCGCTTTTTCAAAAATGCGAGGTACAACCAGTCTTTTACAGTGCGACTCCCTTCAAAAGCCAACGCAATCGCGGTCGTGATGAACGCATACGACGATAAATTCTACATAAAAAGTAAAATAAATTTTAATACAAATTATATATGTGACGATCTGACGTAATAACCCGTGCACAGCACCAACATTCCTGTTGTAATTTATACCTGGGTAAGTCTTAATGTTGATATATTTAAATAGTAGATTGTCCAGAACAAATCCACTCCAAAAAGAAGCCTCCATCACGCTCCAGTTCACGTTGTATCCGATGAGATTTCAAAGAAAATGAGCAATACATGTATACACAATCCGCTATTTCCCCTCTGCACAAGGCTCCTCTACACACTTTAAACAACACCCCGTGTACCGTATGGAGAAACTATTCACAAAGAGTAATGTCCCCCACCACCTTAAAAAAATTAATCCATTTCCAGGGATTCTAATCCACTCATCCCAATGGTGTCATTGTAAGAAAAAACGTACTACCACCACCACACATGCTGTGGACACAATTTTTTTTATTAACTAACCTTAGCATCAAAACGAAATACAAGAATTGTAGACACAATCTTATGCACTATACTATACCATAAAGTGTATCCAAATTCTGCAATCTCAACAATTCATGAAACGACTTATCATAAATTTAACGTTATACAATTCTTGCTTCTTCTGCACACGGTTTATGTACATGAATTTACTACAGATAATAAAAATCAACAGCGTGGTAGTAACTGCCAAGTAGACGCTTCTATCATGCAGAAGATAGTCTTACTTGGTATTGCTATAATATTATTATTATTATCACGTTGAGTGCAACGCAAACACTTGCTTCTTCTGATCATACAGTGTTACAGATAAACGGATGACCTACCTGCCTTTGTAGTAGCTCTACCAATAATGCTGCTGGTTCACTCTCTGTCTACATGTTTCCGTAAATAAGAAAAATCTTGATGAGTTTTCCAATCGTTATCTTGTGTGCTTGCGTTTAAAATGAATGAATATGTAACATTAAGATATACATTGCACTTCGTACTTCGTAAACACAAACACACAACTGTGTAACCCCCTACCCCCTACAAACCAGCTTGCGTGTTGCATTAAATTTTTTTTCTTCTTTGCTGCTGCAACCATTTCAGCCCTCTGCGCCTCGCCTGTTCCCATTCGTACCTACAGGTTATGATGATCACAGCTCCGTCGTTGGCAGTGGCCGTGCAATAAGCGCTGTCAGTCTAATACTGACTTCAATTACAGCGCGACTGTGATTCCAACAACTTACAACATCATCCCAACGTGTTCGTAATCGTTTAATTGTTTGAGAAGCCAATACACACACACCCGACGTCGCCAACGATCTACTGACTAAAAAGGATCTTACAACGCAGTAGCTAACAAATCAACTGAAAACAGTGTGTACATTGCAGCAGCGTGATGTACGTACCAATCTATTTTTCATTTCTTCATGGATGCTTGGTTCATGCAAGGTCATGCGATCATATACCACCACATGTATCACGTCTGTTTTGCGTTTAATCTTTTCCACTTTGTGAATATTTTATTAATCCATAAAGCTAAATAGGATAACGACTACAATTTTTACTCATCCAATGTCATATTATGCTCGGTGGAAGAATGCATATATCCATTCAGAATCTACTACTGTTCAATACTGGTTCCAATGTTCAATTTGCGGACAAAAGGTGTACTGTTAAAATTTGCCCGTGAGTGTCATAAACGTGGCGTCATCACGATTCATGGCAAACCAACTTCCTGGCCAAGCATTAAAAAATCACATCCTCTGTGAGGATATTACTATCAATTATTCGATAGACGACTAGACGAGTGGATTTTATAGTAGGATGGCCATAATGGAGAATAAAAAGGAATTTTACACTGCATTATACATATTTAATGACATAATTATCGATACCGAAACGTTTATTCTCGTATAGGACAAAGGGTAATACAATCAATTAACCGAGCAAAACATTGTACAATAGTTGCTAAATAGTCACAATAATCTTTGAGAGCCAGAAATTCAAATTATATTGTTATATAACCCGACTTTGTTTATATAGACCATTTAATCATTTTTAAATCAACCCTACTTATTACGAGTAATCATACATATTAATCATTAATAATTAATATTACATGTTATTACTGACCTTTGTACATAAGAATATATTACATAATAAAATCAATGGAATTCCGAAAACTATTTCTTTCTACATAACATTGCGCAAGAAACGCGTGGTGGCGGAAATGAAATGGAGTTTACGAAATGTCCTCTCGTATGTTCGATTCTTTAGAGCTTTTTCGTAGCAGACAATATATGCGATGACTGATGACATAAAGCGATATTTTAAACGAGCCTTACCTTACCAATACTTGTCTATCTAGAAAAGTTGGCTATTGCTCACCTTCATAATCAGTGCATCAAGGTTAAAATGGATTAATTTAGTAAATATAGAAGTAAGAGAACTAAAAATAAGCCATTGACAATTACTTTAATTCGCACAACGTGGGAGTTCACACACTACGGCATTGTTTATGAATGAAAAAAAACTCAAATAAATACAAATACTCTTACTTCCTACGTACACAAACAATAGCCGTCCACACGGCACTGCTATAATATTATTAGATGATAATAATTACAAACAAACATTGATTATAGGATTGGTGAGATAAAATTGATAAGCTTTTCAATGTCAACGCTGTTCGTCGTCTCCGTCTGGGACATAATATAATCGCAATACAGATAAAATGTATATAGGTAGTCCCATTTAACCCAACTTATGTAAGCGGTGCAGGGCAATGCGAGATTTGTATTAGATTTGTGTGTTCGCAAGTTAGAAAAGTTTTGTGAATTACTTTGTGCACTTTGTATGTATGAGGGGAATGTCCACCCATAGGTACTTAGCCATTCTTATCCTTTATTCATGGACTACAAAAACCGACCCATTACCATCAAATTACTTACGTTTGCCCCGCACCAACTTTAGAAATGAAACTCACTTTCTGATTCATGTCATACTTTTAATTTACACTGACCAGCTGACCTGAAATTTAATGAGGCAAAGTCGAAATCAAACCACACCGATAAGCAATGGAGGATTATCACTGTTAAAGTTTCAACAGACTTATCATCACTAATTCAACAAACATGCTCTATCAACATGTTACGCTAGTGCTATTGTTATTAGTGTATTATACAAAAGTAAAAAAAATCCGCCTGCATGAATTACTACTTACATGACTTCTGTAGGGGTGCAGTCTACTACAAAGGCCAAGCCCAGAACCACGCATTTCAACTTTCTTCATATATCATATTTCATCTCTTCTTCACCTCTCTGTCAGTCGTTTACTCGCTTACATAACAAGAGGGCATGAGCAGTTTTTCGAAGGCTCGTCAACCAATATGCCCTCTACAACAACACAGGTGCAATTTTCAAAATATCGAATTCATGACATCCTCAAATTATATTGTCACTTTAGAACACTATAAAAAAATCTCACAAACACTGAGCATCTTTCTAATAATATTAAGGGTGAAGGGTAAATGTTCCTTTCATACATAAAATAGGCTTTATTTTAAGAGGCAAAAATTGTGAGCCAAAAATATACACAAAAATGCAACTTACTTACTAAATTATACTAATATTCTCAGACCATTGCACCCATACAAATGCATAATCTTTCAATCTATGTAGTATTTAGTGAATTTAGATTTATTCTACCATATCATATTTAATCTTCAGCTCAGATCCGTTTTGTTCTCTTATTTTGTACTGCCGTGAAAGTTAAGAACATTGAACACCGCGATCAAAGCGAATTATTAGTCAAATCATTTTAGTCCTTTTCGTTTATGTGCCAAAATATAAGAAGAAAGCCAGAGAATGAAGAAATTAAGAGTGTACTAGAGGGAGAGAGAGGCAATAATAATACGAATTAAACACGCCGCTTTCTTTCCTATTAACCACTTTCACTTTACTACATACCTACTACCTGCTGTACAGTTCGGGCATAATTAAAACACTAGCTGGTTTATATTTCGTACAGTAGAAATCGACAATTACGGAGTTGCTCGTCTATTTTTTGTGCTCCCCGTATATTAGAAAACAATGCGCACAAAATATAGTTTTAACTTTACTGAGTCTATGTCAGGCTGGGTCGCTGTAATATACCTTAACTTTCTTTCAAATAATAGCCAAAAATTTACAAAGTGGCAGTTGTGAGTTTGACGAACTGGAATTTGTACGGCACTAGTCGCCGGTTATTATTTGTGAATTATTATAATACCTAGTATATGCACATCATTATTTTTAAACATACCATACATTACATTCTTCCCCTTAAATATAAGTATTCAGTCGACCAGTTAACCATGGCTAACGCGCAAATTCCGCTTCACCAATCAAAACGCTCCTGTGTACTAGCGCGCACCCCGAGGAACACGTCCCACGTTACATTATACACAATCAAAACACAAGAAGCAAGAATTTCCGTATAATTTTGTGACTTGATTTTGCGCGTCATCATCATCATCATCTTCTCCTTCTTCTTCTTCTTCAAAGGCCTTGTTATTTTATCAATGAAAATGAAAACAGACAAGCCCATTTTCACGATCTTCTCCTCAAACATTATGGTAAAATGTGTGCATCATCAAACCGTAAATGATTCCATCCTTCTCCCATCACAATCAGCACAACATTCCTGCAGCATAATAACTTTTTATCTGCTGAAGGATTTAGTTTTTTGTGTGAACTGGTCCCCACGTTGTTATTACCTGACCCTACCCTACCTTTGGCTCGACTAACAATAAGTATGTAACTCGTTGAGATACTGAAAAATTCAATACAGAGACTGCTTAGGTACATGGTACAAGCTACTTACATTCTCACAAGTTAAATAACACGTGATGTTGTTTAATCAACAATCTGTCTACTAGTATACATACATACCCACTGCTACTACCTGCTTCTCGCACCTTTATAACAATGAAAATTTCCAGCAATCCCGCACAAACCCTGAAAACATGTTCCTCCTAGTAAAATATCAGGTCTTGAATGTCGATCAATAATAGCATAATATACTCACACATATCATTATTTGAAGAATTGGATTCGGATTCGTTAGGTTTGTCCAAAATTATTTTCTCAAGGAATACCTACGTTTCAGTCGAGTTACTTTCACGCACGGGTACTGCAATGGCAATATCCCAGCAAAAAAAACGAACTTGTGGCAGGGTAGGGCCAAAATAGTTGTTTAATAGGTGAAGACATTGAAGACAATAAGTACGTAGGCAATTTTGAAACCACAATAATTATTATTACTATCATCTTAGCGTTTTATTAATCGCTTCGTCGAAATAAGGTGTAGGGGAGAGGAAAATACAATCTCACCCGTTCAATTATCGTCTAAAGCTTCACTACACTTGACGTTTGTAAATTGAAATGGTGTTTTACGTACGTGTACCTACCTATTTATCTCACTTTTACAACAGGTTTATTATTAATGCGTCATAGCATTTTTCTAAACTGACATAATGGGAAGTACCACAGATTTTGCACTACGGAGCATTTCTGCAGCGAGTTTGTTTTGATTCAATGTATTTTGCAAGGACTCACGTCACTGTGATACATATGGACTCTGGTATGGACGTATGTGTACAATGCGTTCATTTTATTGCGCATTTTCACAGGGTCTAAATACGAGGCCCAAAATGATTGTTTACGAATATTACGCAGTAGTGGAAAAGAAATATTAGTAATTTTGTCCAATTTGCAATCACTCACTGCCAAGAATCGGTAATCTCTGACAAATTGGTAAGGTATTCAGCCCAAAAACACAAAAACAAACGCAAAATGACGCATATTATATAGTGCACTAACACTAAAGGTAAAAGTATACACGCAGTCATTTGCGCTTGTGCTAATACTAATGATAGCGATGATTTCAGAAAACTCCTACCGAGTTTACAAATTTCTTCCAACATCAACATGACGCATTATCTTTCATCATTCGAGTGACACATACATGCCTTTGCCCATTACAGATTTCAAAATGGCTTTCCAACAACAACGTTTATTTAAAAAGTAATACAAAAGCTTCAATATTTCCATGAGCATTGTTCCATTGCAATTTCCACCACACAAGCCCAGCTGTATAATAATTTTGATATTTTAAAATATCGAAAATCCTCGAGAACATTTAACTGTTCACACATTATATACGCAACATTAACCTTATTAACGTGCGTTGCATTGCACGGTACCAAATTACATCTTAGCCTGTTTCGTCGTTCTGATCTCTACTGTCTAGTCTAATGTACTTATGAAATTCGAGACCAAAAATAAGAGTTACCATAAAATGCAAAAAAAAAACATCTCTCCAACTCTCATGAAACACTGCTAACGTATACTTACGCCATTTTTTAATGATTATCTAATGCTTCTTTAAGTGCACAGCGGAAGTACAGTAAAACACGAACTGCAATAATGACGTTTGTCTACGTGTCTACCAGTCGGTCTGCTAATAATTTGGATACGTCTACGATTCAGAGAAATTCCAGGTACTTATTACATGGATAAATACATAGATGCAGTTTGTAAACAATAATTTGGGGAAACTTGCTAAAAGTGCTACCAATGGAATAATATATATTGTCAAATTATACACTACACAAGAATCTCCACCCCAATGAAAATTTGCCTCATTTCCTTCGCTTTTTCCACCAGAATTTCAACGATTTCCCTCCCCAAGACAGCACCCACGCCGACGTGGATCATTAGCGATCCTACAAGTCTCTGCAGTCCACTTTACTTTTTTTTATCACTCATCCCCTCGCTGACATAACACTTCATCAAAGGATCGTGTTTAAACTACACTACTGATAATAATATATGCCATTACGCTGATATTATTGATGCAACAGTTAAATTTTTTTTAAATCCAACAT
>JAHZNE010000421.1:0-124839 GCA_027744055.1 Callyntrura sp. NNG-2020
AATTGAAATAACGTGTAACTCCTTTTGTGTGTTTACTCAGTCGTTAGGCAAAAAACCATTTATGAATATGACCGTGTTGATCTGAGGTCCCATCCAAATGCTACAATTACTAATGAAACAGCCATAATATTTACCCCCTTCACTACATGTCAACAGTTGCTGTCTTGTCAAGAGTGTACGCTGGCTACTATTCAGTTTAAGGCAATGCTCAATTTATATTTGAAATGGATTTGAAACAACCACTTTCAATAAATAAGCAGTGTAAATAAATATAAGTGATAACAATTTTCCTGCAGTGCTCTTGGTGTCCAGCTACAAACCGGTGTTCGAATGGAACAGATAGAATGTATCAAGACTGGACTCAGAAAGGATGCGATAAGCCCAACGGAAACCTTACCGAATTCTATCAATGTTCTCAAGTGATTGATACGTCGAGCAAGTACAACGTCAATTCCAATCATGACCATGACCACAGGGATGACGAGGATGGCCACCATAATTCAGATTTTACTGGTGGTCCATACATCAAAAGAGTTAAAGCACAAGGTACAAATCTCATGCTTCATTTAAAATATCACTGTAAAATTAAACAGCAGTATCAAAAATACCATACCCTTGGCATTAAAATATTAAATTACTAATTTTTGCAATAAAACAGAAACGGAAGGGATGAGTGCTGCCGGAGTAATTGGAGTTATGTTCCTCATGATGCTTCTCTTTGGTGCAGTCGGATGGTTGGCATATGCGTACTTTTTTCCGCATTCACCTTCTGGACAAATGTTGATCAGAGTAAGTGTGATGTCTCAATAAGCTTGGGACAATATTTTAAATCTATAATTACGAATAAATGGAATTTTGCTAAATGTCTACATCATATTTCGTATTTTTCGTTTAGTATCGACCAAGCCAGTGGGCCTTCAGGAGGGGAGAAGCAAGATACACAGCTGCCTCTATTCATATGTGATAAACTCGTAATCCACAATGTACCCACATTCGATCTGTTAGTTTTAAGCTAAAGATACTGACGACTTTGTGTATCACTTGTAAATACTACCTCTAGGCTTTACATATAGATCAACTAAATAGGTTTGCGGTCCATTACCACGACTAATTATAAGGCCGCTTGACTGATCTGAACGAATAATTTTTACACTATTTGCCGATCGGGAAACGTTTCATCATTTTATCGTCAAAATGATAGCAAAACTACGGACTGGTAACGAGAAGTATCACGAAGTAGCCGTGTCGCCTACAACTGCATTGAAACTGCTTTTGCTAGGATCGGCAGATCTGTAATTTTAGATCTTAAAGCAGGTATGTGGTTTGCAATTCCCCGTAAATATCCGAAGAGATTAAATGCCTGCAGCTCTAACATTGTGATCTTAAACTTTATCTAATAATCTAATTAATTTTTAATTCTACAATTCTACATTTCTTTCAAACATAGAAACATTTAGCACTGCACTGCAAACTGATACTCCTGTCCTGTCGTCAAGTGCATTCTAGATATATATATATATTTAATTACGATGCCTGTGGGCATTTATGTATGTTCTCATTCAAACTTACGATAAAGCCTAAACATGGTATTAATACTATCAAAACATGAAACGAACAAGGTTAACATAATGCGCTGACAAAGGAAAGACCAATAGCACTTCGTATGCCTTATTAAAAGACCACACAACTTTCATCACAAATTTTTACAACAAGCAGCCTTAATTTTAAGTGTCACGTAATATTTTCTAAAAAAAGTGGGATTAAATTAAGATACATATATATCGAGATTGAAAAGAGATCGATAGAAATTTTAAAGAACCCTACATCAACTGAACCTATTCCACGGTAGATTTGCAGATGCAATATACTTAAGTAGCTAAACTTTAAAAAAATTTATAGCAGATACGCTACTTTTTTATACCTAATGCTCGTTTTTTCCACATAATTTATTGTAGTTAATGTATCGCATCTCCTAACCCAGTAAAAGTTTGTGCTTGCAAACCTTGTATCCATCCTGTGTGTAGTAAATACTATTATGATGTTTTACACGCAGTATTTACATATTAAATATTACTTAAACATCTTTGCGCCATGCGCTACACTAAATATGACATCACGATCACCTAATTCAATAACACATACAGCGTAAATGTACTTGCTAATTCTGTTAATATTTTCTTTCAGTTTAAAGGTATCTTAATTTTTACGCTTTTATTGGAAGAAAATAAACAGTTACATTACTATTCTTTTGTATAAGACTTTAGCAGGAAAGTGTTAGATTTCTACTAAATTAAGTTATCCTGTAAGATTACTTTTAGGAAAATAATATATTGTTACCCTGTATGATTATTGTACGTTTTGTCACTTTAAACAACTCTGGTCCAACAGTATCAAATCCATGTGGAACTAAAGAGAGCCAATTGAACCCGTACGCTATTATTCGAATTTGTATGCGCCTCCTTTTGTTTGTGCATAGTTTTTGGGAAAGGATATAATGAATTTTGCAACTTTATTTAATATAATTGTTACGCATTGACTCTTGCGTTTATATAGATATGAAACTGAGCGGTTGTAATTGTAATGTCACCATTAATTTTGTAAATTTTAGTTTTGACAATGATCTGATAAAACTGTAAGTCTTAATCAATTTGAAATAGCTTTACAAAACTTATCCGCATTTATACCACAAGTTTAAGACCTCAACAATTTACTGTCATTCTTTCGTAATACATGTTTAATATTATTAATACTTTTAAGTAATGATTATCTAAAACTATATTTAAATACGAAAGAGGTATTATAATAACGTTGGTCCTTTTGAATGGATTTGAGAATAAATGCGTTGTGTGCTAATAAAGTCAATATCCTATTAAGAAAATAACGTAACATGAATTTTTACTTCATATTACCTTCGTTTTGAATTTCATGTCATCTTTCACTATTGATAAAATACAAGTTTCATCACTCAAATAATTACCAATGCGCTTGTTTCAACACCAATGATAATCGCAATGTCCAAGTTATTGATATGTACCTGATGAGCATTTTAACTCATGCCATGTACTGATGTACATATCGGAGCGAAACAGTATTCGTAGCATGGGAAATGGAAAACCCTTCGAAGAAGCAAACTAATAAAATTATTCATACATTTTGAATAGTTATTATTTAAATTACTCAAATTAACAACTGTTACACATATAATTAAATCAACCAACATTCATTCATCATAAACGCCTGTACATTTTTCAGCATCTAACAAAGAGCTCTGCAATGGCTGCAATGCAATATGAGTCACCCACCACCATCTAAACAAAACTGTAGTTTGCCGTTCCCCTACAGCCGATTTTTACACAACCATACACAAGAGAAAACCATAAGAAATGAACAAAATTCAATGATTTCCATTTTACATGGCGCTTCCCACCAGATGAGTCTGGCTGGATGTTTCTCCAGAAGTGTAACGGAGACCCAGACCAAGTTCCGAGAAAAGCTACAAAGCTATTATATGTAAAGGGATGTTCATGCGATGGCCTTTTTAAAAATGCAAACATGGGCTGGAACAGATACCCCTAAACGATGCAGGTAGTTTATGCACTCAAAAAATATACACAGTTCATGCAGAAAAGATTAAGATAAAAATGACGGCATACAAAGAGATGCAGGTAGACAAACAATCTCTTTTTTACTAACCGCTATTCTGTATATATTTAATACACACTCTCTCATTATCATTTGCAAAAAATTCCAAATTCCCCCTACCACATTCACATTCACCATTGCAATAATTAGTGAGAATTCTCAGAACGTGAATTAGACAGCCCAGCAAACTGCATATTACATAGAATTCTCGTAAAAAAAGTTCTTCAAATCAGAAAATATCGTAATACTGCCCAGAGAGAGGAAGTGTATCCCATATAAAGGTGCTGTAATACTGAACAAATATAAACATATATTACGCAACAGTCAACGTTTATTAGAAAAGGTGCAAAAAAGCGGTAATACTGATAGTGATTGTGAGTAAAATAGCAAAACCAGGAGGAAAAAACTAAATACGATAGACAATACAGCCCAATAAACTTTTTTAAAGCAACAACGTACGCCATGAGAGAAAATATCTAAGCGAAAAGGTGCACTTTTTCGTATTCTTCTGTGTTTAAAAAGTAATCTCTTCTATTCTCTCTTCGCTTTTATCATCCTCGGTGCGTGGAGGACAAGATAAATTGCGAAATATTTGAATGACTGGCATTAGTGGATTAGCTTATTAGATACAAAGTATATCATCAAAAGCCCGATGCTGTGCCGCTGCTGCCTAAACAACTATTAACTGGGACCACTACTGTTTTGGAATCTACGATTGCAAAATATACGATTCACATACCTTTACTCTATTTACTGCGTATTATTTTCCTGGATATATATATTTGAGTATAATGGAGAGGGTAATATTTAACCCGTTTTACACATCTGTATTATCATCATCATGCACGAGATTTTTTTACCTGCTGCTGCTACGTCTCCTAATAAGTTTGTCAGAATCTTGCAAAAAATAATTCGCGTGTGTACATACTTCGGCATTCCATCCTATCCGGAGAATGCTAAGGATTAGAACACAAGTATGGCTGGCATATTGAGATGTGCTGTAGTAACTGAAACTGAATTATAAAAGTCCAAAAACACAGAAAATGTGTGAGTTGAAGTTGAATAATACTACTAGCTGCTGCTGCTGCTGCGAATACTATTAGTCTTGTTAGTCCTAGAGTCTCTTCGTCTATAAATAATTTGTTCGCGCACACGACCATAAACTACGCGTTGGATTGTGATGACAATAATGTTTTTTTGCATATATTTAGGTACACTATAAAACAAGTCGTCTTGTTTTTTTACCGTGTGCACGTTGTCGATTTTTCTTGTATTCCACCGCTGAGGATTACATATTATAAAATACAATGATTTGCGTTGTATAAGAATTCAATGTTATTGTTGTTTTTGTTGTGGGTATTTTGTTCAAGATTCTCATATGTATTATTAGTTGGTTATTGTACGTACGTAGAAGACACATCATAGCGTGTGATGATAATTCGCAACATTTTAAAGTAGAAATTATTAGCAGGCAAGGTTAGAATAAATATTCACACACAAACACACATGTGTAAAACATCAACCGCAAAGGCGCAGACACGAGCTTGTATTTGTATTCCATTTTTAAGCCATTTGCTAGCAAATATATAGTTTATACGTGTATTGATTTTAAAAATACGTCCTGATAATGTTTTAAACGTGTCCTGGTTGTTTAGAGAGAAAGACTAGTAACGGTATTCCTCTGAGCTAACGCGCAGGAACCAAGGAACATTGGCAGCAAAATTTAGCTTCTGGCGTACACGTAGGTAATAATAATTAATAATAAAAAAAGAAGGAAATGATGGTACTGCTGACTGTGTGTTGTGACTTGGCACACGAGATCAATTTTGAAACGTTGGATAATGCGAAGTGAAATGTGAAATTCGGTAATTTTCTACACATGCTGTGTGTGTCCCTCAAGGTTTGGAATTTGCTACCGTGCTGTTGCCGATTTCGTCGGAAATAATAACGATTCTTATTTTACAATTATTACGTCATTAGAACTGAATGCGGATTTTCCTAAACCGACTCGCACACTGTTTATGGTATCCACATCCAGTGATTATTTCATGTTCTTATCGTACACTTGAATGGGACACGCAATAGATAAAACAATTGGGAAAGAATGGGAAAAAGTGGATAGTTTATACTACTTATGACTTATACTACTGGAAGATAAACTGGATGTGATTAGTGATTTGTTAACGGTTTGCTCATTGATTTCACTGTGAATTTGCATTGCCAGAAAATTCTTTCATGTGCACCGATGAAAATAAAAATTGCATGTAGCAAGTTCCCATTAGTACAGTCACGGCAGGAATAAAACGAACATTTGGATAGTTTTAAAAAGAAAATTAACATAAAACTTCCACAATTCAGCTTGGAAATGTGGCTTCGAAACCGGATTACGTACGTCGGGATGTAGTTAACTTCGGTCATCAATATGCTTTGAAAAGTAAGTTTTGAAGTAAAACATCCAAATATATTTTTTTTATCAAATTCAACAATGCATTAGTTTGCGTTTATTGCATTTATGCAAGGTAGCTAGGTAGAATATATATGTGGCACTTGTATGTATCATGATTATCTACGAATTTACCTGCAGCTAAAATAATTGTGTTATGAAAACCAAGCTTTTTAATGCCAGTTTGGCCACTAGTGTTACTCCTTGTACCCAGACATCACCTAACAAAAATAAACGGAGGTATTCCGATTTAGTATGTATTAATCTTGCGATTTAATATATTATTATCAATACCGATGGGTAAATAATTTGTCACTAAACAGAAAGTTTTCACCGCACCGGGTACAGCAGCGCTGGAATAGTTTTTCCCGCCGTGCCGGTTCATTGATTGATTTACTAGCGTCGATTTTAGATAGGAGGTCGCAGTCGAAAATTTGCTAAATATAAACTGACGTGATTAAAGGCTTAGTACGACTCGGTGTTTTGAATCATTTCAAAAAGTATTATTTACCTGTGAAAAATAAGTTACTTTTTCTTTTCAGCACACCAGCATTTCTGGTGGTTTAAAATTACAAATTTTCCTATACAAATTTGAGCCAATATATTTATCTTCGTGGAAGGCAAATTTCATGTGTGTATGTTTGCTAATGGGATAAGACGTTTTCTATTGTGTATGGCAATATGGCATATGCATTTCATATAAAAGTAACGACAAAATTCTTAGTACTGGTGCCAAAAGCCTGAAAAGATACATGGCCAATTTACAGAGACGTGCGAGAGGGCGAGTAAATACTTCACTTTTGTTTGTATGTAACTAAATACCTACTCATAAATTGTTTTTATAGGCAAATAAAGCGAAGCGAGTTTATCACAGAGACGATGATCTTGTTGACCTTCAAGGCAAAAGTGTCATTGTCATTTTCATTAACTTGGTCAGTGCAGTGCCTGCCTGCCCAGTGCCCACTGTTGATGGGATCTAGTTTACAATGCACGACAATTAACACGAATCTGGCAGAATGCCGATATGATAACAAGATTGATTTGTCTATGTCTGTGAATTGTGGGCAGGTCCGTCTTCATCACTTGCCATTGGTCAGACTGTGGACTATGCCCTTTCAGTGTTTAGCATGAGAGGCGATCGACAAACGCACATTGTAATGGATTTTAATAGATTAGAGAATATTTATTATGAAAATACTACCCTTTACAAAGTACATCCTATTTACATCACAATAGCTGAATCTCTTCATTCAAAATGATATCAAGAATCTTTAAACGTTACAATGATATCCTTTAATCCAAACATCCAACTTATAATTTAATTAAATTTGGTATCACCCCTATACTGCAACACAGGATCATATGCACTAACGAAATGTATTAAATATCGTTTTTACTCAATTATTGACATTTGGCTTATCATTATCATAAATCAATAAAGTACTTTTGAAGGGAAAAAATTAGGAACTGATTGGCTGATTAGCACAAAGTCTTTTATACTAATATTCCTGCTGACATACGTTATCCATCCGAGAAAAGTAGAAATTATAAACGATAACGCAAAATATACATACATTATTACATTACATACAAACCGGTTATTCCTAGCGGGGGGCTTATAATGTTGATACACCAACACCGAACAAATTAATTATTATTATGGGGCATGGATGGACAAATTACTGACGTATGGTGAAAAATGGCTCAGGCTCACACTTCCCTAAAGTAGGGGTCAAACAGGATGTGTTGTCGCAATCGCAATATAGTCAATTTAGCAAGAGAAACAAGCTGGGAACATATTTTGCGAAATCTTTTTAAGTCAGCCAAATTAAAAAATACTTTGGAAGTTAAGTTTTAAACTCGAAAGCCATTGAATTGTTAAAGTAAAACCAACGGCCGAATTCTCCAATTTATAGATTAAGTTTTCATTATAAAACCCATGCAGTGCCGTTTCGTGGAATTTTAATTCAACTTTCATGTAGTGGAACTGTAATCTGTAGTACTGTGCTGTTGCAATTAAGCGATTTTTGATGGTTCACGATTAAATTAAATCGACTCAGTAATAATATCAAAAACTACATCACGTACGTACAATTATGCTATATGTAGCCGCTTGCCCAAGCCATTCCAGCTCTTGAAAGTGTCATGTCTGATGTTATGGACAGGAACATTCAGCATTGATATGTTTAAGATGTTACATTACGTGCGCCGTGAGCGATTTACTAAAGACGCCGTTCTTTTATGAGAAAAATACAACGTAGTTAAAATATTTTACTTTGCATCATCATCAATAACAGCGTATATTGCCCCTTGTACAACGAGAAGTACAATGATGGTGGAAGCTGGATTGGATTAATTTTCCTGCGCTCGTCTCCCAGTTCTCTCGGTTTTAATAAAGCATCTTTTAGGAATCTTCTTCACATCTACAGATGAGGGGATAGAAGAGATATAAATGAATGGATTATATTTATTATGGATAGAGATTATTAACTAACCTCGCTCTCGAGCTCTACACTCTCCTGCCCTGCATAAGAGGAATGCATTATTGCCTAACCACACATCATTTCTTGTGCAAGCTCCAATCATATTTTATGTGTTTTGTAAATCGTAATGTTGAGTGGTTGAGATTTCAAGTGTGGAGCTTTTGTAAGTATGTATGTATAGAGAGTATTTTTTTTATCTCTGTATCCTTATCTAGAAACGTTCATGTGTATTCTCGTGAGAAAAGGAAAAAAGTAACTAATGAAGATGGATGGTGTCGATGGAGGAGATGCAGATGTGCTGCTGGATGAAGATGATAGTGCACGATTTGTCGTGGCAAGGAATATCAACAGTAGTAGTGCTAGTGGTAGTTTAAGTAATAACGGGACTGCAGGGCAATTCAGCAGTGGCCGACGGAAAACGCAAATCACTACTGAGACAGGGGATTTCATTAATACAGAAAGTGAAAAGAAACGCCACACAAAAAGTACTGGCATGTCGGATCGTAAACAGCAGTCAACGCCAGAGCGAATAGCTCACTTTTATTACACACTTGGACTATTGTGTTCGTCGCACCCCGTTCTGATTTTAGTAATTACAACGACGGTTGTGGCATTATCTTGGTAAGAATGTGTTATAGATTTTAATACCCATTTTGTAAGTTATAAAAAAACTTTCAAGTATTAATAGAAGAAACTTTGAAATATTTTTGTGTAGCCTTCCATTACTTAGTCTTCCTCTACCTGGAAATCGACCCCAAGAATTTATAATAGTCAAAGAAAACTACTCCGTCCCACCTTCTCAAGGTTTTAATGATGGGAGTGATTGGCCAAGATGGTACAGAGGTCCACCTATAACATACATTCAGCAAATAGTCGTCAAGTCCGCGGTCGTTCCTTGGAGTAAAACTCTAGTTCTGACCGATGCCTACCGTGGACCTCTGGCGGAAGTATTTTCTGTTGTGGACACTTTAACGTCGGAGAGATCGAACGAGTACAGATTTAACCATTTCGTCTTATATTTTCAATTCTGCAAAACACGATAAAAATGTATATCAAAATTAATATTTACTTTATGTTTTACGTAGGTCCGTTAGCTGGTCTAACGTGTGCTTCCGAGTAGGTCTCGTAGAGTCGAAAACGTTAAAAGGAAAAGTTCCTGTACTACCTGAAAATGGATGCCTTCTTCTTTCCCCTGCAAACTTTTGGCAACAAGACTACTCGAAGTTTCAGTCAGATCCCGACATTGTTGATACTGTTCTCAATTATCAAATTCATCAAAAAGGGAGAAGCGGGCTAGCTGAAATTCTTCTTGGAGTCCCCATTCGAAAATCAGGACTAAAAAGAAACCCATTCAAAGCCAGACAAAGAATTGTTACATATGCCATTACAATAGCATTGAGAACTTACAACGAAGAGTAAGGGCAAATGTGTATTTCTATCAAATTGTATTCACTATATTAGCAAATATATATTAACACCTTTCGCATTTATCATTGATCTTTGTGGCAGATTTATGAGCTCATTACGCAACAAACTGGAAAGACTGTCTTCTTCGAGTTTTGAGCGTGATGAAGGAGAACACCATATCTTTAAGGAATCTTCAAACACCAGTGAGCCATCCCAGGAAAATGCCCTGGAGTCTGATCCAGAGAGATTATTCCACATCTATTATCCATCTCAGTCTTCTTTATTTGAGTTGATTCCTTTAGTTGCAACTTATTTTGCCATGTTTCTGTATGTGTACTTTTCCATGAACAAAGTTGATATTGTGACATCCAAGTTAGGATTGGCGTTCAGTGCACTGATAACTGTAGTAGCTTCACTTTGTATGTCAGTGGGATTGTGTTCTTTATTTGGAATGAGCTTTGAAGTGAATGCTAGAGCATTTTACCCTTACTTAGTTATAGTGATTGGTTTAGAAAACATTCTTGTGTTAACCCGTTCAGTGGTTTCAACAGCTCCTAATTTGGATATGAAAATTCGCGTGGCACAAGGACTGAGCAAGGAGGGATGGAATATCACCAAAAATCTTCTGGCAAATGTGACTATACTTACAATTGGATTTTTTACTTTTCTACCAGCCATCCAGGAATTTTGTATTCTTGCCATTATTGGATTACTGTCAGATTTTTTCCTGCAAACGTTTTTCTTCGCAACTGTGCTTTCACTTGACATTCATAGACAAAAAACTTTACCTGGAAGACCGCACCGATTTACAAATGAACGACCTCTAAGAACGCCCATTCATCCAACGGTTCACACCAACGGAGATATTCAGCGTAAACCAGAAATGAATGGTAACTTAAAACGTGTATCAAGTTCAGTATCAGTTGTTGCTCCATCTTACACTGCGCCAATCCTAGTTAAAATACCAAAACGACTCAAAGTTGTATATTTCTGGGCAAGGACTCGTTTTTTTCAAAGAACGTTTACTATAGTCATGGTTGGTTGGATATCTGTAATTATTTATGAGTCAGGAATTGTTGCACGTTTTAAATCGGAAACTGAAGACATTGTCTTACCATTACATTACCGAAGTGAAGACATGAACCTCCGCCATAATTTAGGTAATAGTACCAACCGGCTATCTGTGAACATATTGACATCTAGGGATACACCATTTAATATGGTAGCAAATTCTTCTGGTGGGAATTCGTCTAGAAATTCGAAGGACTTGCATTTCAATGCGGCTGGTTTATCTAGCTTTCAAAATCCCCAAATGTACAAAGAATTTTTTGCTAAAAATCCGTACGTCTGGAGAGGACTTTCACTGTACCACTGGCAAGTCATGATGGGAATATACAATATCAGCCTAGTTGGACGATACATAAGTATTTTGCCCCCTATTACTATTGCCATTCCAGTGAAACCGGCAAAAGCCTTTTCAATGAGACATCCTTTAGAAAGTGAACAGGCAAAGAATTTCAATTGGCATGCATTAGCAAATGCGTTTGAACCAATCGATTTAGTTGATGAATATGATAATAACATCCCTGTTTCACCTCCGTTGGGGAAAATTGGGAGAAAGGCATTACTTCCAACTACTTCAGATGATCCATATGTGCCAAGTTCACCTATAGAGTTGGCTCTTACGATGCTCTTGGCTATCCCAAGTGTACTCTTCATAGCTTACCTATTTGTTGTGCTTTATCGAACGGTTTGCTCCCGTAATTATGCAGAATGGAGGGAAAGCTGGATAAATGGAACACCTGATGGAAGCCAAGATCATTACACTCAGGTAGTAATGCTTTCCCTTGCCATAATACAATATTAGTAAATCATGCTCACAAGCTTGAATTTTTACAATGAAACTATTTTTTTAAATTTTTAACAGGTTGTATTTGAGGCTTGTCCGTTATATTTAGATGGCCATCGACAAGAAGTAGAGTGCATTGGAAGCGACGGAAATATTATTGCAAGTGTCTGTCTGGCTGGTACACTAAAAGTTTGGCGCTCCTGCAGTGGGGAAAACATTACAACTGTTAATAGAAGCAGGTCAATAGAGTACCTTAATTAAGTACTTTCAATTCAATTTGTATTACTTTCATGCTGATTTCATCAACTAATATAACTGAATCCTTCACGCTTCGCAGATATTTTGCCCATCTTAGTCAAATTGACAACGAGGAAAATGGCTCTGCCTGGGGTGGTTCCGAAGGTGGTTCTACTGGCTGCTCACCCCCTAATGTTGGCTGCTTAAGAGTGCAAAAGAAAGATGGTTTTAACGGTCATAGTCGGAAACCATCAGTTTCCAGTCTTGGAGCATTTAATTGTGGGAGTAATGGTACTAATGGTCCTGGTACCGATTCTGGCTTTGAGTCGGGAACTCCGTATAGTCAAGTAATTAGTGCTCCAATACAAGTGTCTGGGCGTAATCATAATCGAGTTGGGTTGAATGGGAGTCCGCCCGTTTCATTTTTCATACCTGAATCTCACGGGGCTGTAGATTCCCCGATTCATCCTTATCCGCAGAGACGAACGCCAACATCAAATCCGTAAGTTTCTTCAATTGTACTATACCACTGTATAATAACCATTTTTTAAATTTCCGTTGCATCTGAACCTGCATATTTTCTGAATTATTTTACTTTGATAGAGCATCTCCAACAATGGAGCCAAAAGGTTATTTGCCACATCAGGATAGCTACGGAGATGCTGACACATTTCTAAATTATGAAGTTCCTCCCGTTTGGTGTTTAGACTGTCATGAGAATTTAATTGTTTTGGGGACTGGCTCTGGTCGTCTGGAAATATGGGATGGAAATAAGGGAACTTTAAAGGTAAATTTTTAAGCTGAGCTCATGTTCATTTTTAATGAGTATCTATGAATGGCAGTCGTAATAAATGTATAAATATGTTCTTATTGTTAGACAACATATGATGATGGAAGCTGTGTAGGGATCATGTGCGTAAAACTCATAATTAAGCGCATTGTTGTAGCAAGAATAAATGGATCTCTGGATTTTATCGACGTAGAGTCAGCAAACAATGGATTTTATACAGAAAATTCTTCTCCATATTCTAGATGTAACCTTATATATATATTTCTTTAAACACAATAGTGGTGACATGCTAAAACTCAAAATTATTAAATATTTAAATATTTACAGGGCATAGTGGAGATGATGTGGGTCGTGTGGTCAATCCATTCGACGATGAGGAAATTAAATGTGTGTGGTTAACAACACTTAAAGCGCACCAACAGCCAATAGTTTGCCTTGATAGTGAAGGCGGCAGACTTCTCACAGGCAGTCAAGATCACACCATTAAGGTTTTTGCAATTTATGTCCTAGCAAATATACCCGCTTTTTTCATTTCATGGTGTATAAATAACTTTTTAATTGGTCCGATTCATCAGGTATTCCGTTTGGAAGATCACACGCCCCTGTATACGTTACATGGCCATTACGGGCCAATCACGTGTTTATTTATCGACAAATTCTCACCAATGACCTCAGGAAGTGGAAGTCAAGATGGCATGTTGTGTGTTTGGGACTTGATTACGGGTATGTGATTGTTTGGGGGTTCGTTTTTACTATATCTATAAGCTCCCAACTTCTGTAACCTTAATAATTTTCTAGGAATGTGTATGTACTCAACACAAGCACATGATGGCCCAGTTAGTGGTCTGACTTATTCCGCAAGTTACATCATCAGCGTAGGAGGCGATGATAAAATATGTGTATGGGAGAGATTTCAGGGACACATTCTCAATACGATTCATTTGGTAAAATATTGTATTTCATTTGAAAGCTTTATGACTCATTGTATTTCTTAGAAATGGTTACAAATGTATCCTTGATATTCTGATTCCAGGATCATACATACTGTCCTAGTTTGGTGATGCTGACTCATAATTTACTCGTCACCAGCAAGCGGGTAAGCGTACAATTAGGGATTGAAATAGAGATAATTATCCATTTGTTACAACCGAAGCAATTAATCATGCTTCATGGTGTTTCTTTATTATTGCACATTTCATTCAATTATTGGTTTGCTGTAGGGGTCCTTGATCGTGTGGGATGTTCGTAGTGGTGAGCCGGTTCGTGCAGTGAAGCTAGGCCATCGTGATAATGCAGTGTTTGTTCGACAAATTATGAGTTGTGGTGATGCCATTTTATGTGATTATGGTTGTGCTTTGCGACTTGTCCGGTTTCCATCTGTAATTAATAAACTTGATTAAAATACGTAACAGAGAGCTTTAAAACGCGTGGCTTCATTCAGATCTTTCTAGTGGAGTAATCTACAAAATATTGCATGCCTATTTTCTGTAGACCTCATACAATTTTGATATTATCGGTGTACAATAGCTTAATAGAATTTTAATTGATCACCTATTGTTTTGTAGCACTAATCTCAATAGATGTTGACAACAAAGATGTAATGATATATTTTCGTATACTAGTCGCTAATACTTAAGATGCTGATTCTCAGTGACAAGTACAAAATGCAAGGATGCTGACAAGATAAATATTATTGTGATTAAATATAAGTTATATATAAATGAATGTTGTTATATGATGCATGCATAATATGTTGTTTCAAGATGTCATTTAAAATGTTTTATGTGTTAATAGACGCAGAAAAAACCAAGCACATCTGTTTCGCAGATTAAAATTAATTGCTCAATAAAACACTACGTATCTCAAAAAAAGAATTCCTTTCAGCTCTATTGTAGGACGGAGCCCAAATTATTTCGACGCATAGCATGGTGTTCGTACTATTCATTCATGATGTGCTTATTATATGCCGGCAGACTGACTACAACATGTAAAAAGAAAATAACTTGGAACCTTTATTGATATTATTACTTGTATCTAAAACTATATATTACCCCTACTATTTTATACGATATTCGTACATAAATACAGAATATTTTACTCGGTTTGTATTTGTATGCAGGATCAGAACCAGGTGAAGGTGAGGATATCGTTCATCATTCTCTATCTTATTATCAATTACTAGTTTAAGTATTCTAAGTACATACAAGTTATTTGGCTTCTGACAAATACATAATAGTAAGATACACTATAACATCGCTCAGAAACGAAAGAGAAATATCAAAGATTGTCGCTACATTTATACTCCCACCTCCTCCCTGTCGCTATTCATCAAGAAATTTAATAATATTCAATGACACGTAAGTTTTGAAAATTACATTTATTTGATTTCAACATTATATTGATGAAGCACACATGCTGACAACGATTCAAAGCAAAGAAAAAGAAAAGAATTTCCATTTAAACTTTCTCAGCAGTAGTAGTGAATAGTGAATAGTAATGTCACTTGCTTTAAAGTTAGACTACAAGTTAAATACAGGAAAGCAACAACTGTCGATCAAAGCAAGGTTTTTCTTATTTAAAGTTTATTACTTTGTCACAATGATGTTCTAGGAGACTGAGGTACGTATCGTACAGAACATATGCAAAACGAAATAAATAGAGAGTGACACTTACGTCATAATACTTCACTCGTTTTTTATCATATAGCAGTCGTCGATGATTATTAACATTTTTTTATATTTAACTATTATTACACCTACACGTCATCTGTTCAGCTTCATTTCAGACTATCCTACGAAAAAAATATAGAGATGCAAATGTCGGTAGACAAAATAATGCGTGACATTATTTTAAAACATTACACACATGAATGATAACAAGTTTTACGGAATTGTATATTTTTATTAACTTACAAAGTGTGACTTTTCTTCCATTACTTTTCTGTATTTTTTTTACATCAGCGCTGAACGTTTTATGTGTCCAGCTCACTTTTTCATGGAAAGTAAGGGCAAAATATAAAATCTTACGTTGCCCCTACTATACAAATACTGCTACTTTAGAAGAGTTTTTCACAGATTATTACATTATCATATAACTTTTCCAGAAGCCTAACTTAATTAGAGTAATACTTGTAATAATATACAGTTCTCGTTCAAGCAACGACAAATATAGAGTAAATTATACAGTGGCAAGGAGAAAGAGGGAATCTTCACGTATAATTTACTTTGATTAGAGAGACTATTCTGTATCAGGTAACATTGTTAATCGTAAGAAGCAGCAATTCATACTGTTAATCTAGCTGTAATCTAATCTGGAATACATTGCATCTAAATTAAAATGTAGTATTAATTCTTTGAAACAGGGAATGTATAGCACGTTGGAATAAACACAGATTTGGAAGTTATGTGCATTATTTATTGAAGCATACAGAGACTTTCGATAGGGTAGAGTAGGTAAATCGTTGGGGAACTAAAAACAACCAATCCATCGTTGCTGTTAGGTTGGGAGAAGAAACTGTACCAGTGGAGAGAAACTCTTGATGGTGTGATGTGACTCAGAGTGTGTGTATGTGTTGACGTATTTCACTGTAATTTTCTTTACACGATTTAGGCAGCCCTTTTGACGAATGCACCAAAACCAGTTCGATCAATTTCGTCAAAGTTGCGTTTATTAAAGCCGAAACCATTCCTGTCAATTTCGTCAAAATTTCTTTTCACAAATGCTCCGAAACCCGCGCCTAAATAAGAGAAACATTTTAATTTTCAGATGAAATTGAATTAAACATCAAGTAGGTAGTCTGTTTATCAATATAAATTCATATCTTACGATCGATCTCATCAAAATTCCTCTTTTGATTTCCAAAGGTCGCACCGCTAAAGTTAAAAGGCAAACGTTTTAAAAAACACTCACAACTTATGCAATTTTATTAGTATTAGAACTACAAGGTACAAGGTATCGTAGAACCGTCGTAAGTAAATCGCGCTTTTGTTTTTTTTATAAAGCGTATTTGAAATAAACACAATTTTGCCATATTCTACAAAAGATACACGTACCTTAAGGAGTCGAAACGTTTTGCATATCCAAAAACATCTCCGGCAAGAGAATCCATTTTCTTGTTGGCTAGTCCCCTTCCGCCTAAAATTTACACCAGGACATACTGTTATCTAGTTATTGCTACGTTGCATTCTTCCATCGTTATTTTCTCAAGCGATTCTTCTTGAAAAAATAAGTTTTTACACAACTTATGAATAGATAAATCAATAACTGTACTGTATCCCTTTCTCCTCTGTGCATGGTATCCTGACACTTTGGGCATACAGCGCGGAAACGTAGAATATACGGCAAAAATTCAAGACTTTTTTTCATTTTGACATACATGTATTCAAATTGAAGGAAAGCATGCATACAAAATGAGGAGAATTGAAAATAAATCGAGTAAAAAAATTGAGTTCTAGGATGAAAGATTCCAAAATAACGAATCGTATATCTGTATAGGTGAACTTACTCAAGGAGGATGTTGGAGGCGCAACACATGCAACGGCTTAAGCAACTCGTGTGTTTCTTGTCGGATGGAGATTACAGGGAGTGTCGAATGGATTATTGTTATGAATGAATGAGATTCATACACATTTGTCTTTCAGAACAAAATAATGTAGAAATCTGTCGCTTACAGGAGTTTATTGTACAGGTTGTCCTTCAGCCCAACAATATGTTATCTACACAAAAATGATATGCTTGTGGTGAAAGTTAAGGTGAAAGCTGGCATCATCAATTCCAAAATCACGTTTCTTCTGTTGAAATTCTCCACTCTGTACGTGCATGTGGGAGAAACGTCGTTGGGAGTTGAGTTCAGTTAGAGGCATGCTTTGCAATGGCAGTAGGTACGATTTTTCAAAATAATACATGCTGACAGAGCTGCAATCGTGCTAGAATGTATTTTCAGGCAGAAAAAAACAATGTGGTGTGCTGTCGTGCGTTACAAATGTGTTGAATAAGCCACTCATTGGGATTCCACTCAAGTAATTAGTTATCTTTGATTTAGTTAGTGCTAAATAAAAAGTTATTGCGGTGTAATAATTTAATTAGGCACAGAAAATATACAATTCAAATACAATGTAACTTCTATTTATGATCACACTCCAGTCCAGACTAGAACAAAAATTCAATAGGCTAAAAATGTTTTCATCAAATTCATCAAAATGGTTCAAGAGAAATTATTTCAAGAGGATAGGAGTGGTTGGAGAGCTGAGTTTATTAATAAATGCATTAGCTACAGACCAATTCATTCATGCTAGTGTAGCATCAATCTTTTTGCATGTGCAATTTCCAATTTCATATTTTGTGGTAGCTTATTCTAAAAAAAATAACCCATTAGAAAAGTCATGCAAGCGAAATTTCTCCCTTTCCTAGTATCAATATGGGATTTGATGAAAAATGAAAAAGTTCTCTATATATAAATGTCTGTCTCTGCCCTAAATGCAACGTTCAAACTCCTGTGCATGGGTCTAGAAATAGTTTTTTTTTTCAAAGCAATACGCATGCAGGATCAAGAACGATACTGTGTTTATTTATAGAAGTCACGCTTTTTCGTCTTGGTACAGTTTACTATATTTTTTTATACAATAAATAGTTGGTTAATCAAGCCGTAGAGCATAAAATAGTACTCGAAGAATACAGCCATAAAATCTTTTTCAAGCACCATCACGTCTGCCCTTGATTAGGTACGCCTCGTCATACATTAATTAACTAGTAATAAGCATTCATTTATAGGAGTTAGCAATTTGGCATTGACAGTATCTGTGGTATGGCCGGAAGCTGCTGGCTTTGTGAGTCATGACTGCACTGTAAATGAGCCCGTTCCTCAGAATGCCCCAAAGAGAAAGTGAAAAGTCATGAAAGAAAGTTGCTTCTAACCAAGAGAAAGCATAACGGGATTACTTGCCCTACATGATGAGATTCATATTTGTTTATTACACAACGTGAGTTCTTTATCACATCATCTCCTCCAGCAATAGTATTTGAAGTCACATGGTTTTATTTGTGTGTGTATGTGTGTATCTATAACCGCTGCTATCGTTTATCATCTTAAGTTTAAAATAATTATCCAGCATTACACAGTAATTTTGCGTAAGTTTCTCCTAGTTCCTAGTACTAATTTAATACATAAAAACTTTATCTACCTAAATGTTCCCTCATTTCCCCAGAAGATACAAATGGCATTCTACACACATTTTTATCATCTGGGATGTGTGTATACTGGATACACATACAAGATGAAGATGAGCTGAAGTACTAAAAAGCTTTTATAGAGTTTTTCTCAACTCCAGTATCGCTGGTAGACTAAATGCACACAATGATGATCATGTCTCTATCTCTAAAGCCCAATTTTTACGGCCGTTACGAAGTGCTAAATTATGTCGGCAAAAAAAACGACGAAACACTGCAACAGCTATCACCATAAATTACTATTGTAATTTAATCTACTCCTATTTCCCCACTGTCATGCATCCCGTCTCTCTCATCTCGTTGTCCTACCTATTACAGCAGTATAGCCGTTCCTAATCTTCCTGTTTAATAGATTTAGTAATGTAATGAAACGTACTTGCAATGTAGTGTACAATGCCTGTTACACAAGTAAATGGGGCTGGGGTGGTGCTAATAAGATAATGAAGCTAAAATACGTTTTTGCAAGTGTTACTCCTACCACGGCGTTCCTGCTCATTCTTTGACCTGTTGCTGAGTAGAAGAGATTGTCCTAACACTTCTCTTTAAAATGTTGCCCTTGCCGAGAGAATCTAAACTCCGGAGAAATGCATTACGACCCTCAAGGGGACCAAGGGAGTGGATGAAATTGGCGTAGTCATCATCGTAATTTGCTCTACGCAAAATGTTTCCGTGACCAAGAGAGTCGAGCCCACCTCCACGTTTTGGGATGCCTCCAAATCTCCAACCAGATGTTTTGTCTGAACCCCATTCCGAGCCGATTCCGCTTAAACTTCGCAAAATATTACCGTGTCCAAGGCTGTCCATGGCTCGTGTTTTCACCACAAATGCCCCGCTTGGAAGTTCATCGGAATCTAGGAAAGGTTGTACATTGTTCGAAATAGGTACAATAAAGCAGATTTAATGACCAACATTTATTCATGCAAAGGAAATAATAAATTGAATGTACAAATTGCAAAATAATGTATATATATGTATATGTTCTCATTCTTCAACACGAGCTACGTACTACTTTGTAATTGCCAACTATTGTGCAATATGTCTTGTTATGTCTGCTAACAAGATTTATTATATATATTCGGTCAATGAATTCTTAGGAAAACTTTCAAAACGTGCATAACAATGGGAAAAGGAAACATCGCAACTGCTTCCTTAAACATAATTAGTTACAGTCCGTAGTAGCCATTTTAAATTTGTAAGTCAACACATGCAAAACAGCCGTTTAAAAAATGCGATGTCGTGCAACATGCAAATAATTAATAACTGTACCTTTTTTCATTGAGGACCAAGAACTATGTCCAACGTGCATAGAAGGAAACGCGGGGTAAAATCGTTTTTAGATATATATTCTATGGCCGTTTACTCAAGTGTCTTATGCAACATGTAATGTAGTTTTCAGTAAAACTTTCAGCTTCATTAAAAAATCCTACTTTTTATCTTCATTTCACAACTCTATCATACTTTTTTTCAGTCTTTTAACTAACTCGTTACAAACTTTCTTAACATTTGTAAAAATGTTTGAACAACGATGAAACTGACTTGTGTTTTGTTAAACTAAAACTTCTAACGTGGGAATTCACCGTCATACATCCTCTGTACACACGTCATCATGATTCATTAGGAAAATGAATAGCTAATGATTTAAAAATATACGTCGTTCTCGGAGAGAAAAAAAAGAATTTTTACCACCAACTTACTGTCGAACAGGTTCATTGCTTGCTAAGTTGCTAATTTTTTTACTTACCTTGATTGTAATAATTCCAGTACGGATCTTCTCGATACGCCCCAGATGATATCTGTGCAAATTTAGAAAAAAGAAACATGACAATGATGAGCGACATGGAAAATGGCGTAGAGAAAAGTTTATTCCGTAAGTCAAAATTCTTTTTTGTAATTTCCCTATGATGCATGATACATAGCGTTTTCTACTAACCGCATGGTTTTTGAACCATGTGTCATGGTACCATGCAGTTAAATGCTATATGTACTACTACTGTTCTATATGTCCAATGATGAATGTTGATTGGGTTCAAGTGGGGGTATAGTGAGATTGCCAAAAAGTTAGAACTGTTGCGTAGTAGATGCCTTAAAGTGCAAGCACCTATCTGTCTTTATAAACTTTTGCACACAATATTAATAAAAGATTGCTTCATACTCATATTGGAAATGAAAGAAAGTTTATAAATAGTAATTAGATTTCTCAATTTAACAAAACGAGACGTTAAGGTATACCCATTTATTAGAAGACGTGGTTCAGTACTACTACACTAACGTAATGAAAAATTGCACATATCTGGACAAATTGAAACAATGCGATTAGATCTTGAATGTAAGAAAATATATCGAACCGATGTACATTAAAATTCTCCAACCATGCCGTGACAAAGCGATGGAAGTAATAAGGCTGGTAATGCTTGTAAAAACGAGTTCATACACCTGTTACACTAGTATATATGTGTTGAGTAACTTGAATTAATTTCTTTAAATATTTACACAAAATCAGCCTTTTTCCTCTTGTGTCGTTCTTGGGCAAGGGTATTCCATAAAGATAGTATGTAAATATAAAACCAAAAGTTCCATCTTGCCTTCGGACAGACACAGTATTTCTAGTTAAACTGTACACAGAATGAATTCAATTTCTTCTAGACATGAAAATTGCTTCGATTGTCAATTCCACCAAGTCAGCCTCTATTTGTCGGGGACTACTACAGTTACATATGTTACCAACCGTTGAAAGAAGGGTACCCTTGATGTTCACCCGACACGTACACGCTTTTACTCTTTGAATTTTGTTTTCGCCAACCCATACTCGGCAAAGAGTATTATCTCCAGCTAGTTTTGCAAGTTTCACAGACTGGTTGCAATGATGTTTGCAAGTATGGGCTCAATTTTAACTCCCCATTACTTTTATCCGAGATCCAAGTTGCGCTTTCACTGTTTGTTTAATAGGGTCCATGAAAGGGTAAGACTCCGGTAACATGTATACTGAATTTAACGTTGAAAACGTGGCATTCCTTTTTTATTAATAAATATGGTGATCGATATATGAGTTACTAACAGCCATTGAAATGTGAGGCAACATCTGCAGAGTGAAAGCACATTTTTTATTTACTTGTGCCTGACGGAAGTTTGAATAATTGCACATGTTACTTAGTTTACATCTATCGGTGGTTCAAATGTTCACTTCTGCCTCCCAAAAAACAATGACATTAGAATTTCAATCTGTACAATTTATTTTTCTAACGTATGATTTGGAAGAGGTTAGATACTCTATCGCAATGTCACAAGTTCACAAGTCTAGTGTTTGTTTCCTCAACCTGGGGTCCTCTTATCCTTTCAAAAAGTGTACTTATCAGCGTATAAATAAACGGTCTAACCAATTTGTTTGAAATGCTAATTTCATTGCAATGTTCCATGTCCTGAGACTTGAAGCATTCGCCAACGCAATTTTTGCGGCACAAACAACAGGTCCATCTTGTAACAGTAACAAAAGCACATTCTCTTAAAAACAAAGAACACGGACACAATTTGCTCATTCTCTGACTCAGGTATCAATTGAACTTTATTGTTTCATAACAAGATGCAAACTACCACTTCGATTCCCCTCGTAAAGGAGCACCATCATCTCGTAATGGTTTCAATTCACCGCATCTTCAAAAAGCCGTCAGTCAGCATGATTATGGTCATCATCATCATTATATTCATCATAGCACTATTATTACATTATTCATGCCATGTAGCGGCAGTGTTATCTACAAGTTATGGGCCTATTTTCTTTTGTTGTCACGCCCAATTACGCTTTTTATGTCCTTCCAACAAATGTGCGAGCATGCCCAAGCACCCACACACTCTTTCCCTCACTTTCCAGCAGAAGACATTTCCACTTCTACCGACATTTTTGTCCGTCATGAAACAAGCTTTCTGCATCTTCAACCAACCTTTCAACCTTGTTCGACTAAACTAAATTGTTGATAGACCTTCCGATTTTGTTTTAACCCCTTTTTTCTTTTTTGTCTCACATTGACAACATGTATTATCCATTTTTAACCTTTGTACAACATTAGTGGCTATTATAAAGAGTTCACGCTACATAAAATCACCCATAGCCATACATTTTTATTGATTGGACGCAACAGCATCTGGAGTCTTTTGTATACAGGATATTTGTTGTGTTGTGGCTAAAGTAAGTAGTACAACAAAGCATTTTCTAGTCAAGTGCATTAAATGATGACTATATTGTTTTATGATTACGATCACTAGTAAAGTATGTACCTATGCAAGCGTCTGTGGGTGGGTGGGCTAGTTGTAACATGGGTGTTATGCAAAAAAAACCGTTTCATGTATATTTATTGTTTTTTGTACAACGAGCCAGTTAGAAGCTGGAGTAGTTCTTGTAAAAGCTCGTCATTTTCATGAATAATACATTGATGTTTGGAATCCCCATAGGACAAAACATAACCTTAAGAGAGAACCCCGACAAGGAAGAAAACGGGCAAGAAGGAAGGTTTTATTCTTAAAAGAGAAAAATAATGTCATCCATGATTATTTTATTGTGTTTCTGGAGTACGTATAATTTGCCTCGGCTTTGAAAAAAGCTACAAGTAAGTTCTTTTTTATTTTTTATTAAAGCTCCCTTGTCTAGCTGTCGTTTAGTAGCGTGTACGAACTTGTACGCGGAACGCGTATCTTTTCACTTTACGTCGATATCGGCATTTGTGTGTGTGTGTTTCCTGCAGGATTGTATCAAGAGGAAGACTCTACGACAAAGAAAATTGCAAGCATCCTTGCTTCTTTCTATGGCGGAATACAGCCAACTTGAATCTCTAAAGGATGGCGTCCGTAAAGCTGACTTTATCTTCAACTTGCGTGTATATAGCGCACTTTTGTTCACGACTCCTTTTGCTCGACTTTCAATGACCAAGTGTGCCTAACCTTAAATTGAGCTGTTTCTAAATCATTTATATCTCCTTTTGCCGTTTCTGCTGACGCATGCAGTCGCAATGGTAGGAATCTTCAAAGTTGAGGAATGAATCGGAATTCTTTTCAGGGAGAAACAGACCTACCTATATGAACTTCATTTTTATGGTATTGTCAGTGTTACTTTACGTACCTTAGAATTCTTTAAAATGTCGCCCACACACTCGCACGTAATTATTTATGAATGAAAAGGAGCGTTTCTCCTTTCAAATACTAATTTTTCTATCCGTGAGTGGAGTGTATTGCGTTTTTTAGAATGACAAGAGTTTCAAGAGAAAAACAGGTTGAAATCGTCATTTTGCGCAAGATTCAGTATGTCGTCCCTCCCTACGGAAAAATTTATCCCGCAAACTATATTGAGACAGGCCAAAGCACTCAGGAACGAACACTAATTTCTTTGCAATCAACCCCATTTCACCAGCATTAATCATTAATTTGACTTTCAAATAGATTTGTCTTGTACTTGTCTTTGTATTGTCGCCGTACCTATCCCATTTTTAAGAAATTCATTTCAAAGAAAGATATCGTATATTATTAAATGACGTTGATGGTAATAGTTCTTCGTATTTTGTGTTTTTAATGGAACGAGTTTTGTATGAATTTTTAAGGTGACAGTGACAACTTTCTAAAGTTTCCCCTTAAATTTATGGACAATCACACTACCTGTCTCAAGTCACTTTACTATTTACCATTTTAGTCAAGTCTTTAGCACTTTTACTTCTTCCTACTACCTCGGTCTAGGTTATGTGTAGTTAAAATAAAAATCAATCGACATTTTCTCCAACCGATGGTTAATTATCTTATGAAAAATGCGTTATAATGTCCTACTTTACTGGGTAATATCAAGAAGGGAACTGAGAAGTCATTAATGGAATGTACTTGTACTTGCGCAAGATTGGCTACTAGCTATTTATTCAGGTGGTCGCCCTTTCTACTATTTATATTAAGTTTCACCGACTTCTTAGTAACTCCAGTTGAGTCGAGTTACCCAACTGGGCCATGTTTACGACTTTCCCTATAGAAGCTAGTTCAATAAGCTTTGACGTTGATGTTCTGGATTTTTTATACAGTAAGGAAGTTGATTACACCTATTCAAGTATACATCTCAATAAATATTTTGACTCATCGGTTTTATAGGTGATAAACTCATTCCTTTCTCGAAACGTCCTTATTTATAATAAACTCCCTCATGACAAAATTTCGTCAAACTGTTGGAACGTAAACTCAACTCACCGCCTCATTATCAAACGTCGACAACTTGGCGTGCATTGGATACCAACACAACTTAAGACAAAGACGATAATATTCTTCTGCAAACACACTTGACATTTCCCAGTAATCAAATCACTTTCCCGTACGTAATACACCTGAGGTTCGGGGCAAAGATGCGGAATTTACCACTTGTGCCTACATTTATATACGAATATTGATAGATAAACACTTATAACGGCAACTGAAGTACGGAACTTGGGGCAAGGTAAGAGAGAAAATTAAATGACAAATGCAGATGGCAAGCCCAAAACGATAGGAAGCAACTCGCTTTTATTTTAGTATTTAAGCAACCTATTGTACTGGTTTTCAGTTAAATACTTGTACACCCTTCTGTAGGCGTATATGTTTTGCGGTTTGGAATAACTCGATTGTCAGTAAATAAAAAACATGAGCAATTCAATATTATTCGAGCTTTTATTCAATTCCCTGCCGACATTGAATTTGGCAGAACATGGGACATGAAATCCAATTAAAATTTTACGCTTAAAGCTAACAAGACACAATGGTCTGTGTGTTCTCTGCTAAGGGGGTTTGTATTAGCATAAATAATAATATAACCGCTGCGCTGTGCTATAGTTGCTGCTTTTTGACTGTGTTGAAAACGCTCCCCCGATTTGTTGCGTGTTTGCGTGAAATCCCTACTACGTAGAATTCCAGTTATGCCGTTACAGCTTGTACTTGTGCAATGTTCTTATTGTCCCTTAGCTGCAGGAATAGGGAGTGCTTATATGTGCATAAGTGACGCGTAGTTGTTGTATGAATACCCACATTGGTATCGTGTTTTCCCCCAGGTGAAAGCAGTTTTCGTGTTTACGTTTCCAATATACGTTCGGTGTGTGTACATGCATGCTCACATTACTCATGCATTTGTTTATAACTTTATTTGGATCAGTTGTATGTTTTCTACGATGCAGCATACAATAGCAATTTTTTCAAGATAGCTGGGTTTCTGTAAACAGACATATTTTTTGCATGCTGACAACTGATAAAAAATTCACCAAAAATTATTAATGTGGTTTATGGTTTTGGGGAATCTAAATAAGAATCACAGGCGGGATTCTGGTTTTTTTTTAATTCCAGCAGTAGTGGCAAATTTTGGTGTCGAAAAAGTCTATGGCTTTTTCCAAATGTATGCATTACAAACTAGCACACTTTGTGTTGTTTTCTCCGAAACCGACGAAATCAGATATGGAAAGAGTTCTAATTCTAAAAAAAACAGTGTCTTTTTTACATTTGCAATGCAACATCAATGCAGTACCAACAAGAATATGGTCATTTCACCGTGAAAAGAAATGTTTGCAGATAATTGAAGTGTCATGTAAGACCTAGATGTTATGAGTATATGAGCATTCTCCAACAACACATTATGCACGCGTATTCACTTCAAATAAAAACAACAGCAACGGTGTATAATCTTTCCTCTTCCGTGTAATTTTACCAACGGGACCTAACGTAAAAATCTATTTTCTCTTTTATTTAGCTAACTAAACTAACGCACACGAAAGCTCTAATGGTAGGTTCCCCTGGTCTGTATTTTACATTTATTTTTTTTTCCTCGGGAAAAACAACAAAAGCAACTCTGACTACTTCCGCGTAAAAACAAAGGAAAAAGTGAGGAAGCACGAAAACAAATACTTTGATGAACTTTATACGATGGAGTTGGAGAGTTGAAACATACTTAGAAAACAACGTGGTGTCAAGCATCATTATAATGGTTTATTCGAGCTTGCTTATTTTATCAGATAGAAGTACGCCTACTACACTTGCTTGACAAAATATTTTTTGTATGCCCTACGGCAGAGAGTTCACTAACTACCTTGTTTCTACTTTGCCTTATTACTTACCATCCAACCAAGTTCTTTGAATTATTGAATACTCCAGGGCCAGGGGGATGCAACTGGACAACTAATAGTAAATACTAGCTTGCATAAAAAAGATGAATACTGTTTGTCTTCTCTTTATGATTATTGCAATTAACTGTCTCTACAACACGTTCTATGGCTCAACTTTCTGCGTTACATTAAAAAATTTTCGTTTCAAAACTAAATTATTATTTTTTAAATTGGCAGTCGGCATCCAACTCAAACAAACAAAGTAATCAATCTGCTCGGCTAACAAATCACATTTACTGTTGTTTTTGTTGTTATTTTTGTTTGCTTTGATGTTCATCTTTTGCTGATTTGTTGTTAGAATTTGTTATTACACTGAAAACTTGGGGGTATATCAGGAAAACAAACTAATCACGTGTTTTATTGTAATCTTGTTTATCGTTGCAAATTTCCTGTTCCACGTATTGTCCATTCAAGGGTAAATTAAATCACCACAAACAATACTTTGTATGCACCGTTCTATGACATTGATTTTCCTACAAGGAAGGTCTTCTGTATCGTTTTCAATGGGAGTATCTCTAACAAAATCTTTATGTAGAATACGTCAGCATTGTTAGTTTCCTTCAATACCTATTTTGAGTTAGTTAGGAAAAGGTTTGCATTGCAGCTCATGCACAAAGCTTAACAATGATTCAAAGTGTAAACAATGATCGTGACGAAAAGTGGTAATAGTAATTTCTTCATTGAATTTTTCGCTCGGAACATGTTCTCCCTGATGATGATACGATTTACGTTTTTAACTTTTTCACCGTGTTCGTCATTATAAATAGTTTTTTTTGTACGAGCCAGAAAGCGAAATTCTTTTGACAATGGGATTCATATGATGACATGTTACAGTCCTACTTTTGTGTCAGACATATTTTACGTTTTGACACTGAATCATAGAAATTACAGCAAATATGCTATTTTACTGTACACTTTTTCAATGAAATACCTGTTTTATATTTTTGGAGCATTTCTTTCTGATTCTGAACCAAGAATATCTTTTCCATTTCTTGGTGATTTCTTAAGGAAGGCTTGACATTCATATGACATTGCAAGTGATGAAAAACTAACCGATTTCATTTTCCTTATATTCTTATAATGAGAAAGCCTGCGGCACTTAAAATACATGCCAGTTGACATACATAGTCGTGTTGTTACCTTTTTGTCTACAAGTTGTCTAGAGCAGACTTTTTAACAGATTAATTTTTTGCCAACTGTCTCCTATTACCAGAGAGGGCCCACATCTTCATTTCTAAAAACAAAATCTTTATGATTGGGACTTGTGAAACAAGAGCTTGTTAACTTGTCTTTTGTTTTCTTCTAGAAACATCTTGAAAGCTACTGCATCTACAATGGCGTGTTGTATACGCCAACGCTATATATATTCAGAAAAAATGACAACTTGCTTTTGGCATTCTTTTGCGCAATTCAGAAGAAAACACAATAGTAATTTAAAGAAATGAGCTTACACCAATTTACATGAATTATTTTACCTTCGAGACCCAATAAAGCTCAAGAAGTAAATAGTTGATGACCCCATCTTGTCTTATGCTTTCTCTGTTAGACGGATAGAGGGGCCAAGCATATATCGTGTTCGAGAACGTGCCGTGGTAAATATTATGCAGTAAATACTTTATGTTTTCCCTCGCAGAAGTGCTATCATAGCTACAATACATAATTACATTGAACGACCGGAATAAATTAGTTATTTCCCTATACTGACGACAATTAGACGTTCCTTCTACGTCCTGTGGTGATATCAAATATGGACGTTCTGATAAAATATTACGACTTGATTTTAAAATATCATTATTTCCTACATGCTGCGTATGATGTGGCTTTACATGGTGTATTATAGATAGCGGTAACATGAAAATGTAGTTGTGGCAAGAGATAGATGGAAAACATTGGGGACGCGTTATATTTTCCAAATATAATTTCGTTGGTCGTCCTGAACTGAGTTTCTCGAGTAATAACATTATTTACTGAAATGGACGTCAACAAATTAATGAAATCGAAAAACGTACAAGAAATGAGATCGCTAGATTTCAGGTGGGTATTCAGTATTATGGAAAAGAGGCATAAAGTGGAGCTTGGCTACTGGGATGCTCTAGTGGTTGAAGTACTTTTTGATTTCTTGAAGTATGTGGTTGAATAGAACGTGAAGTAATGAGAAAGAAAAGAAAGCCATGAGCAAGGTTCTGATTGCATGAGTTCACGAAGGGAAGAATGACATCACATCCACATGCTATTATTCGAATGTGTTTTACTTTTCCAGGCTTCTGCTCAAATCTAATGAAAATTTAGCTGATTTACGTTCTGTGAGCGTAAATGCACATGATTTTTGTCCCGTCTCAAGTTAATAAGTAGAAACGAAGTGAGGAAGATGGAAAATGAAGAATGATACATGGTGTTACGAATACGATGTAATGGATGATGCAAAGTTCATTAGGTTGTATGCTGCGGTACGTAGCCAAAGTTAAGCGGAGAAAGCATGCAGAGAGAAAATGGTATTTATTTTACCTGTTGTTGTTGCTGCTGCTTGAGGACATCGTCTACTGGAGCTCCTAGGATGAATGGAAGGGGCACAAGAATACAGAACAGGGCGGTGAAATCAGTGCGAATCATCTAGAAAAAAATGAATATATATTCTTTGTACATCACCAGCTACCAACACCACATGTAAAACACAAGGTCTTTCTACAACAGTGAAGGCATGAAGTTGTCCCCATGCCCATTGTCTAGCAGAAAAGGAAATGAAAAGAAACCACAGGAAATAGCAAAGGAGCCTGGAAATGATGTATCTATAAAAAGGACAAAGGCATTCCTTTCTACTTGGGGATAGAGGTGAAAGTTTTAATAGGTTCATGCAGAGTGAGAGAGCAATACAAATAAAGGGGATGAGCAGAACAAAAGTGGCCAGTTCCCAGTAAATTCATAATAGATAAATTTTTGAAATAATTTTACAAGTTAAAACTTACATTTGGTATTGTTTGAAAGTTGCGTGTGGGTAGTCTCACAATGCCCCAAAGTCGTTGTGAGATCTGCGAGAATCTGGAAAACGAAGAGAATTACGTATATGTTAGCTATTTAGACACCAAAATGCATCGTCCCACTTTCTATTTATTAAATGCTACATTTAAAAATATTTTTATAAAAAATATGCTAGTACCTGTTGTAAAAATCACTCAAATAAGCTCTGTGATTTCTACGTTGAAATAATAAAAGGAAACGAAAGAGGGGGTTGACTAATTATTAGACAAGTGGGCTAATTGGATATTCTCGAGTTTCAACAGAAATTTTGTTGTACTTGTAAAGTGTGAGGGAGGTAATACAAAATGATCACTCGTGCTGGAATCTATGATTTATTTTATTTATACCGTCACAGGAAAAGTGAAAGCAGCAGGTAATTGATTGTAAGTAGAAAATGTCTATTTGAAATGATTCAAGTATTGAGTTACGGGTGCTGGTGAATATGGTTTTGCTGGGATGTCCTTGCTACTCGGTGAAAATGAGACTGGTAGACGAGAGCTTTGGCTCTTCACTTCTTATATCCCCTTGTCGCTTTCCCGACTACGACGTCCACGATGACTGCAACTACCACGTTAATGATGACGCCGATATAGATGCTTGGCTCAACTGTTACAAACCCTGTGGTGGTAGAAATGGCGGTGGCGGTGATAAAGTTAGCTAGTTTTGAAGAAGCAGCATAGTACTCTGGTTAGGAGCTTTTGATGGTGGTGGTGGTGGTGGTGGTGCTGACGATATTATTATTTTTATGGCGAAAACAATTCTCTTTCTCTCTTTCACTATCTCGCTACCTATCTTTCTCTCCAAAGTTTACCCACAACGCAAAGTAGCATCGTAGCCTTCTTTGCGTATACACACCGATTGATACATGCAGAAGGGGAGAGCATAGGGAGAAAATCAAGTTTCAATATAGTTCTCCTCCACGTTTTGAGGGACAACGTCATAGGCTCTGGCATTGCATGTAAAAGTAAAATCTAGAGAGCTTTTCCATAAGTAGTCCCTTTATTTCCAGCATTTTGTATTATTCTCCCATGTTTATATAATCTACTCAAGGCAATGGAGTAGCTCTTTTACAAATCTTTATGTATAGCTTTTCATCCTTTTCACAGGTTTCATCACCAACTCGATTGTCTATTTTATTAAGTGTGAAAACCATGTTGGCGTCACCACCACTTGCATCAATCTCTTCCCTTTCTCTTTCTCTCCCTCAATCTGTTTAAAAAGTGTGTTGGTGTAAGTTAAGTACATTTGTCTAGAGTTAATGGAACCATATGGCTTTATTTTACTTTGTAGCTTCTATCCCACAACTTATTTAATTGTAACTAGTGTCGTTGGTGCCGAGAACTGCTCCACCTCTTCATTGTGTGATAAGCAATTCATTAAATCATTATCCACTAAGTTGATTCTCTTTTCAAAGATTTGTTTAGCACTTATGCTAATTTTTGTATGCTTATCCTCATTAAGTTTCAGGAAGTTTCAAGCTTATTCATTTTGTCATTTTGTTGACCTTCTTTCAATCCGCCTGTCACAAACCCAGATTTTCCCAGCACAGGTGAGAAGAAAGAAACAGAGAAATTGTGTCATACTCGCCCACACACTTTTCCCTTGATATTTTCTCAATGGATCTCATTACACGTTCTAGAAATTTCTTGATGAAAGCACATATAGCGCCGTTTGCATACATGATGACTCCATCTTGTAAAGAGACAAGCACAAGAACACCCTAGAAAGCTGTAGCTGTTACAGTAAAATTTCACCATGAATAGATCTCAACGGCGCAAAACGGTTACCCTAAAGACGAACGAAAACCGTATGAATTTTTATGAAAATTTATGAAACGAAGCTAAATGACTGGCTCTTCTCCTGATATACTCGTCCTGCATTCACATATATCTTTCTTTACATTTTCTGACTGAGAGCTTGACACAAATTCATTGTTGTTAGTTTTGGCGCAACGATTTTTATCACCCAGGCGTAGATGGGCACATCTTATTCGCATTTCCTCCTAGGACACTTGAGAAACAGGACACACGCGAAAGAGTCACTGTAGTAATAAGACACAGAAGCCACAAGCGAGGGTAATGTAGGTAATGACAATTTACTGAGCTAAATCACTTACTCAAGATGAAGCTTCTATATACCACTTTCTACATAACTTCCGCAAAAGAGGTATAACCACATATGTTAACAGGATCTTTAGTTCCCTTCGCCAGACTACCGCCACCATTACTTGTAATTTGTATGGGCATGGGCTTTGTTTCACATACAATTTTATTAGGCTGTTGTGTGCCAACACTGACTACTGGAACCACGATGTAGTGGTAACGTCCTTCTCTTGTAATAATAATGGGGGTGAGCATGTTATAGCACACATGTGGGTTTCTGAAGATGGGAGCAGCATGTTGATTCTTCAAATAAACCAAAAATTGTTTGCAGTAAAGATATGTGAGAGTGGTGCAGAAGGAAGCTTATTTTGGAGCATCTCAATTAGTACAGCAGTGATGAATATATAATTTATATGTATTAGAGGCACTCATCGAGAAATATTATGCTCTTCATGTCTAGTACTTTCTCCCTTCAAACCACACGATGAGCCATGTTATGTGCGCTCTGTTTTATGTTTATAATAACATCATCTTGTTTCATTGATGCACCATAGGCTTCACTCGTTGACGGAACAGCACATTATTAACGGACAACTTTTACTGACCATTTCGATCCTTAATTTTCTTTGTCACTGGTGTCATTATTCCTGAATATTCAATATTACCCACACTTACTAATGAACACATACAAAAATTGTCGTTGCCCAATTTACCAGAAACAGTAACATTCTCTCTCTCTCTGTCTCTCTGTTTTTGCAAACGTCCACTCCACATTTGAACGTACAAATTTCCAGTGGCTCTGCTTAAATAATTCAGAGAAATTGGTCATATTCTTCGGTGAAGGCGTAAAGGAGCCGTTTGCAATATTAGCAATACCTAGAGAGAATACCCGAAGCAGCAGTCTTGGAAATGAGATATATGTACTGTAGAGAATGCACGGGTAGATATAAATAAATACGCGATTGTGTCATCGTAAGGTTGTTGTTTTGCTGTAATGAAGATACCCTTATCTCTCGTTGGATTAGATCCCTGGAGAGAGATGCTTTGTCTTCTCATTCATTTGTGTATTGGGTTATTGTGTGGTTGTTTGTTTGGTTAGCTCAGACTCGTTAGTGGGTTTCTTGCTACTACTTAATATTGACGATGTTTGCGAACAACACTACTGGTGAGAACATGCCCTATCAGTCCCTACACACCCTACCACTTCGATCCGTTCCGGCTAATCGTAAGTCCAGTTTTTTATGCACCGGACAAAACAAAAAGGTTTAGTCAGTAAAATTCATGAAGATAAAGGCGATGTAAAAGCATAGTCCTAGTATCATGCTGCTAGTTATAACTAATGCAATTTACATTTTAGCGCTGTCATCATTTTCCACTCGCCTACCCTGCTTTCTCCAATGTCAATATTGTCAAAAAAATGGAACGTTTTGACTCACAGTCAAACATGGTTCCTGTCTTTGAAGTACACCGTAGCGCAATGTTACGTAAAGCGATTTCCAAAGTTATTGCATTTTTTATTGTCTAGTATTTAAAATATGCTGTATCACGTTTGTAATTCTCCCTTTCTGCCGAAACACACATACAAATAACCTACCTTATAGCGTGTGTGACTGTGTGACGCTGGTTAACCCATGACGTACGCATTCTTGTACATTACGTTACGGCATGTATTCACTAACTACTGACTATTATAATAGGCAAAATATATTCTATCGTAGTGGTGTTTGCATATCACTACCTATGCAGCACATTATCTCATGGCAAGACGTAATTATGTTTAAAGGTTGGAAACTGGAGTATGTAGGTACCACTACAGCACAAATATCCTCCCTTCTCTCTGATCTAATTATTTACGCAAAGGCAAACTCTTTATCATTATCGTGCCGTACCTAACAAGAGTGCCTATTTATTTTGTAATTTAATAAAATGATGTATATTAGCCACTACTTGACTTACACACTTTGCACGGTTGAATGGCCTTCTTAACTGACTGCTGTGTATTTGTTGAAGCTAAATTGGGTGAAGGAAATTTAAAACAGGCTGTGTGTACAAACATACGTAAACACAAGCCTTCGTCACTCTATAATATTACGTTTTACACTACAGCAGTTTTCCTGTAATTTTTCCGTGTATTTACCTTTTACTGGTTCATTTGGGGATGATGGGAATTACAACATACATGTTTTTCCTGACAGAAAAGCTGTACGACAGAAGGTGTACACCCAAACGTCTATTGAAAATACCTTTTTCACTACCAAGAGAAGAGTCAGATTTCCTTCTTGATTTCCCTGCAGACTCGACAAACAATGCCAGCCTAAATGTGATGCGGTGTTATGCAAAGTAGTCATGCGGTTCGCATCGGGTGTACAATCTACTATCATCACTTGCGCGTATTCCGATCTAATCCAATCCAATCGAACCGATGAGCACAAGGGTACAGAAATGAATATGAATGGGGTTCCTTTTGTGCAAAAATGCGATCAGTTATTCACGGAGCCGCTATTGCAAGCTTGGACAAACGTTATATGCACTTTGTACGTTTTTACGGCGTGATTCTGCCTCACGTGTAGAACTTTAAGTTTGTAGCGTGACAGTAGAAACATATTTTAGTGCCGCAAAAGACTGTTGAGTTTGGGAAAATCGTAAGATTTCCCTATCCTACAGTAGCTTACACTCACATACATCTTTTTTGCCACTTTCCCTTTGAAATGTTTCCTGCATTCCGTGTATTTTCTATACGACAGTTCTGGTTCTGCGGAGATTCCTTTACAACTGACACACTTTCTAATTTTACGGAACCGCAAGTTTTACAGGGGAAAATATGTATTGAAACTTACGCGTTCTTCCATGACCTTCTTACTGTCACTAAATGTCTTACAGGGGAAAGTGTAGGGATTTAAGGTGTGGGCGAACGGCACCCTGCCAAATTTGTATACTCTGTGGTATGTTACAAACACAAAATATTAAAAACTGCATAATATTACTAGTAGAACTCGAGTAAAAAAATCAGCTATCATTCATATGATTTCCGCGGTGATCCCATAAGTAGATTATAATAGTGCGGAAAATGTGAACCATTGGAAAAAGAAACCATCCTGTTTTCTCATTTTCAATTTTCCAGCAGAGTTACTCCCATGCGCAGCCACAGCTGAATCTTAGGGAAATATATATAGGGACGGAATTTATTTTTATGCCCAACGCGTTTCTTGAAGAAGAAAAAGTTTATTTGAAAAGTAATAAGTTTAAGCAAGAAAGATAACATGTTTGAAAAACGACATCTTTAATTTCTGCTATACTAAAAAACCACAAATCAAATATGGTTTCATTATACATACTTTACTTGAGCCGAAAGCAAAAATTGAAATTCAGCCAAGGGGAAAAGTAATGTTTTCATCAGTGTGTCTTCCTAGTTTGTCCAAATGCTCAAGTTTATAATTTTTGTCGCAAATCCTTCCACAACAAGAAGGAGTCTGGAGTAGAAAAGATAGGGAAGATGAAGCCAGTCGTTCCTTTCTTCCTTGTTTTTTTCTGTTTTCTGTTCCCTTACAATTTTCTCTTTCTGTCGTGTGCTTTATTAATGGAAGAAGAGTGAAAGCACGAACAAGTAGCCACTTGAAAGAAGTGGGTATTTACAAACTTTATTATGTCACAGGGTAAGTGTACTTCTCGAGTGGTGTAGCTCGTTTCAATGTGAAAAACTGCGTGGAGTCAAGCGTAAAGAAGTAGTAAAGCATCAGGATTTACTTTCTAATGGGATTATGGCATCTAATGTTGCCAGCAGTCAACACACACACAAAAGGATGCAAAGGCAGAGTTTTCTTGGGTTTATTTATCATCCAGTAACGGTACCTATTAAAATTAGTGGCATCGTGTGTCAATCTGTCTGTCTTGGCGTTTATTTGGGGTTTTGAGGATAAATAGTTAAATAGGGTAGATTATACAGGATAAAAGGTCAGTGCTTTAGTAGTAGAAACATCATTTATTATGCAAAGTTCATAATGCAGGTTTACATGTGAATAAGTGGAGAAATTCATAAATACCTATCAGCGTTTTCTTCCAACCATCCACCGCACCCTCTACAGTTAGTGTTTGATGGCCCCATCACATCTCCTCTTGAATCAGTGGTTGGCTTCCCTCTGGGCTCAGCGTGTAGTCTTAATAACTTAATACTTAAACCACAATGGTGTCATCTTTTTAAAAGCGTTTTTGAACATAACTCCGCAGTGCTTATGTATGACTGCAGTGGCGAATGGCGATGTCGCATTATTCCATCTGCATGTGTGTACTTGTATACATTTATGCACATTGCATGTAAAACTCAAAAATTGTACTTTCAAAGTGTAACAGAACGCCATTTTAACCTTACGAGAATCAAACTTGGTACAAACAGAATGGAACAAAACAGCATTAATTAACAAAAAACGGTGTAATCCACCTTTGGGAGAAACTACTTCAGTTCTACTTACTTACTACTACTTACATGTACTTCAAAAACCCTTTCTCTTTACATTTTCCCGAAAAGTTTATGCATTTACAAGTATGGGGACCTTCCGCAACCCCCGCCCCTATAACTCCCACACAACTTGTCCTTTTAGTTTAAATTTCAAGAGGGAACATTATACTAACTTAAAGTTACCTGTTTGTCAAGTTTGAACGAAATCCCTCGAGAGTTATCGTGATTACAAACCGACAGACAGGAAAAACATACTGATCGTATAAACTACTTTCAGCATTAAAAATGCTTTTCATAGGTAATACGCGTTTATACCGTGACTGTACGTTAAAATTTACATTGTTTTAGTCGTGTTGTGGCAATGTATATTAATTTTTTTACAACTTCAGGCGACTAGTGCCGTACTTGAGGAAGGCAAGAAACGCAGCAACATCGTCCTTGTTAGCCTAAGCCAGTTAAATGACATACGAACAACACATGGATGCATGAATAAGTAACCGCATTTCTTAACGAACTTTGTGTGTAAATATGCAGCTAACAGAGTAGAACAAGAGAAAAATGCGTATTATAGTTAACAACTCCACGTGACCAGATAATTCGCAAAATGGAAAAAAGAAGACCTTTGAAATAATAATTCCTCAGCGTATTATATGCATCGTATACTACGTAAAACGTTAGTTCTAAATTTATTCCAAGCTTTTTCTTTTACAAGATTATTACATTATTATTGTGACATTATTAATTGAATCGACCTTTCTTTTATATTTTATATGCATGCGGGTTTTTATTTCTATGAATTACTTTTTTTTACCACGATCAATATGATCATATACTTCTAAATGGTTACTCTGTTTAATCTGTTAATGTAGCAGGCTATGTAGTTAGTTAGCTTTCAAACATATTGAAAGTAAATTTTAAAATTATCATATTGCCCCTGTCTATTGTATCTATATGGATCTATCACGTACTACCACGGCCCTGCCACTACTTAAATATGATGTACATATATGTGTAACAACAAAATTGCACAATATATCAGCAGTCCCACATTTAAATAGGAAGTAAGAGATTTCTTTCTGTAATGGTATTTCTTTTGCCTGTTTGACGTAATACCGTCTTGAGTGAATTGCAAAAAGGGAAAATATAAATAGTTAATGGAGTTATTAGAATTCAGACAGAGATATTACGAAATCGCTAGACAAACTTGTATTCGCAGTTTCAATATCCTTCCCCGTATTTATGAGTCTAATATACAAAACAAACCTGAATAAATCTGATATGATATGGATATTTCTTGAAAAGACTTTCCCCGTATAGCTATTTCATTTTACACACATCCTTTTTCAAGTTATTCTGAATTCTCTTTTGTAAGTTTTCCCTATAACCTAGCCTTTAAGAAGAACTACGATATTAATTCATCTACTTTTGCAAAAATGTTTCACTTTCTCAATCTTTCAAGTTTTTAAAAGAGCACATTCACCTGCTCGGGATTTCAACAAAATAAGGTAATGTTTTTGTTCTGTCTAGAATCTCAAAATGTTGCACATATTGGCATTTGGCATAATGTTCCGAGTAAATTAAATACATATGATTGAGACATCACTACATTTGACGACATCTTGTTTTCTTTTTTAATCAAAATAATGGAGAATGCGACCAATGAAGTATATTTCTCTTACAAGTTACTCAGGCGCTTTCCAGACACTCCAACTTGACAGAGTTTGAAATGGCATATATCTGAAAGACAAAGATACTTTTTATCAATAAGTCAAATTAAAAAGGATAGAACAGAGAGGATTACACATTACACCAACAAGCGACATAATTGAATGCAATTTGAATTTGATAAGTAAATATAAACAAATAAAACCTAGTTTCCAAATTAAGTACAAAAATTTAAACCGTAAATGATGCGACATTCAACAAAAAAACTTGCAAATAGTAGTCCCTCAATTACCAAAAAACTCTGCTATAAAGAGTAAGAGTGGTTAATGACAAAGTTGTGAAATGAAGCTTCACTAAAAATATTAATGTCGTTGTCCTACGTTTCCTTGAACCCACGCCATCAGTTTTCATAATTAGCCAAGAGGGAACACACCTACGTTGATTTCCATTGTTCGTTTAACCCGAATTCCCGTATATATACCCATATAGTACAAGTGTGTAATGAGTATAATCATAGTTGAATAGCTCCAAAGTTATGACGCAACTGTTTCTTTTACAGGAAAAAATTGAACTGAAATTGAAATGAATTGAAATCCGGAGTGTTGTTACGTTCGCTGAAAGATGATGATGCAATTTAATTCTGCCATAACGAAGAGCAGCCTATGATATTACAACATACTTTTGCGTTCGCAGTAGTATTTCTGTATTGTACTGTAACTTCTTTTGAACTTCAATTGATCTCCTCAAGTATACTTTTCCCCATAAAAAAGGAGCGTGCTCCATAAACAAACGTATATTATGATGACGAGTGACATTTTCAAGACGAAGAGAAAAGACGGGGCATTTTGAGCAAGGAACAGAGCAAAGAATTGGGTAATGATGATAACAAAGCGTCACTTCTACAATTTCTAAACACAAAGGTACAAAGCTGACTTCAGACGTAGTAGGAGCTATTTACAGGTGGAAAGTGTAGCAAATAAACATTAATATGCATGATGATGACTACTTTGGGTGTTTTCATCTCCTTTCTATTCCAAGAACAACTTTATACTTAAGGGAAAATGTTTCCGTTTTATCCTCAGTGAAACTAGCTGATTTCGAATGCTCTTTGTAAATCTGAAATCTCTTTGGCGCCGGAGGGGTACACACCACGCACGTACACGGTAAATGAAAGGGTTTGCCACTTATCAAATTCCATTAATGTCAACATCTCGCTGGCTGTAAATAAGCATAAAGGTGACATCGTAACCAATAAAAACTTACATCCATCCCGTGCCCTTTTGAGGTTTGAGAATATCAAGTAGCGGGATAAATCTTGCGTTGGTACATCTTGTCTTGGCTTGGCATTTGCTTTGGATGAAAGAGGTTGACTGTAATCGTCCAGGTTGGAGCCAGCAGTTTGAACTAACTGATTGGAAGTGTCATCATCAGAGAAGTAATCCACTGGAGGACCACTTCCGGGTGGTGTCAGTGTTTCCGTTTCCCTTTGTTGATCCTGACGTCTTTTTGGGTGCTGCTCTAATAAATTGCTGTTAATAGCCTCTAAAGTATCTGCGGCCAGAATACTTTTTCCAGAGGGATGTTTCGGATCCTTCAGAAGTAAATACATGTTTGGAGGGAGCTGTTGCGGATGGAGGCTCACAACATTTTTCAACAGTGCAGATGGAATTTCGACCTGTTTAAGTTAAGTATTGTAGGATATTTTACACAGCGTAGTTAAGTGAAGATTCGTCAGCAATAATATAGAATTGACATAATTCATTGCCACATATCTAAATGCATCAATGCGTGCAGCGATGGAGAATAATGTAATGTCTAAACAATGGTACGGGGCAATCTGCACTTTATAACGAGATGCTTTCACCAAAACGACTTTTTCCCAATCCTAATTAGTTATTTTTGTTTCGCGAAAGTTGTACTTTACAAAATTTTACTTCACTGAAAATATACTGTATTTAGACAGCTGTAAGCATTGCGAATGATAAAATATTTTCTCCAGTCTTACCAAATCTCTTCCCGAATTTGAGGAGATCGAATCAGCTACCCCTTGCCAGTATTGGGTGGAAGGGTTGTTGTACGGTAAAGCTCTACTTGCTGTTGACAAAGCCACTGCTAAAAACACAAACGACAAAATAACTAACTTTTGGCGTTATTACCGCTTCTATCAAAGCAAAATCTGTTTGAGTTTCACTAAACGTTTCTCCACAGTTCATTGAGAAGAACTTATACTAATTTTTCGTTACTGATCTTAATTTCAAATCAATTGAATTATATATTAGGCAAAATCCTTACGTTGTGGCCTATACACATTGATAGAATTGCTCTTTTGAGCCCATTCTGGTTGAACTATCTGCCCATTGGTCACTGGTACAAAACTCCGAACAAGTAGAAGTGCCACTGGCAGTAAGACAAGCAGCTTTGATCTTCTAGACATATTTGTAACTTGTCGAAAATATAACGCTGTGCTAGCAAAAATGAAAAACTGAAATATTTTAAACGGTTTCCTTTAATTGTAACAGGTGTACAAGTGACATCCTTTCCGTTTGAAGGAGACAACAAAATTCAAATACAAATTTACTCTAAATGTATATTTCGTTAAAGGCGTTTTCGTTTCGTCTTTCTTTTCCGTGTTACCTCTTCAGCCTCAGTAGACTTGACTGGATTAACGTTGTCAAAAAATTCCTTTTTTATACAAGTTTGAATATGAAACAGATCATTAAAGATGGCAAAGTACAATGGGTGACGTTACCACTGCTTAAACCACAGAAGTACAATTGGGTTCTGATGACTTTAGCCCACACACCGTGCTTTTTAATATCCAAGACAAGCAATTATTTATTTCCCAGTCTGTATCAAGACATTTCATGTAATCCCAAACGCCTCCCTGTTGTTCCAGTGGCCAGAACAAATATATATACAAGTAAATACACAACACTCATCCTGTTCTTAATCCTATCTTGCTGATGAACAAACGGGTGAAAAATTAATTAATTTTCTCAACATCTCAGCAAGCCCACCTTTAAAATTATTTAACTCAAGCAGGTTTCTTCTCACATCATTGTCTCAAGTTACTCGTGCATGTAAAAATGGAAGAGGCAAAAATGACGGCAGGGATTTAAAATGAAGGATTTTAAAATTTCTTTGCTCTTTTCTTACCGCAATTTCAGCTAGCATTAGAGTGAGTCACACACAGCACTAGCTACAGAGGAATAGCTTTACGCTCGTTTTTATTTGCTCCCACACACTTGGTGTATTAGATATGTAAGTGAGTTCATGTATGCTTTACCATTATATGTGAATATAACATAACTCATTAACAAAATCATACACCTTATGTTACGCTATAAAAATCATCCCAATCTTTCCATGCGTGGTTTAAATGATCCTCTCGAATTCCAACGTGTAGGAAAAAATAATCTTACCCCGCTTTCTCCGAAAGGGAAAGATGGAATCATACAATGTCTGTGAAATAAAAATATATTGAAAAGCTTTGTTTTTCTCGTTTTTGTTCTGAGCCGCACTGTTATACATTATCAGATCTCTATTTTATACAATTAGCCTAACCAAAATGAAGCCGTTTCACATTTTGACGTTTTGAAGAGAGAAAGTTGAAGATGCATCAGTCTATACACATATCATTATCATACCATTTATAACCTTGAATACGATATAGACATATAGATGGATATGTGAGTTTTAATTAACTTTTTTGTATTCGTGTTTCAAAATTGCAAAGTTATAGTTCAGCAACTGTTACATATATGTGAGTAGTTAGTTATTATACAGTTTTATTAAGTTGAAGTTAGTGTGCTAATTAAAAGTAGTTTCCCTGTTGCAAAAGCAAAAGCTTTAAAGAGATACGTAAATGTTCGATCAGAATATCATGTAAATTCTTATAAAAGCAGTCTTTACATATTAGCGAAAAAACTCACCCTTCCCTACAAAGCAGATTTGTTTTAGGGCATCGATCCGTTTTTTTTTTCTCTAAATTTCTCAGTAGTCCTTGAACCCAAAATTTTTGGATACTGGCAATTCCAAGACCCTATATATCGAGAAAAAAATACCATTGTCGTTTGTTCAAACGCTTCTTTATGTATATTCATATGCATACTTTCTCTCACTTTTACTTTTCTCTGTATTTGTCCTCAAATAAAAGGGCATCAGGCGGCTGTAGGTCTAACGTCTGCATTGTTAAATATACTCCATTATAAGTAACGCAAAGGCCAGTACAGTAACAGAATAAACACAGGCAACTGCTACAAAGGAAATTGGTTGAGCCTTAAACTCACGCGACTCTTGTGCTTACCAATGTATTTATAAAAAAGAATAAGCAAAATACGCTCCCAAAATAAAACGCAAACTGGATTACCTGCAATAAGCAGCAATAATATTAAAAGTAAATGGATTAGACATCTGAGCACCAGCAGAAGCGAAACACGAGACAGCTTATATTTGACAATCATCGTAAACATTTGCACCTGCTGATAAAAAAATATTCCACTATCGTGCCGATACACTACAATAGGAAAGTACAGAAAGACGACCCTTTTTCTTTTCCATTTGTCATTGCAATCTAGCCGATTTGTTTGACTTCCAACTTAGGTAGTCATATCCTTGTTCATTTCATTTTTCTTATCTGATAACGTCTTACATTACTTTCTCTGCACCGTTTACGAGCAACATGCAACTATAAACACGACACACACACACGGGGACAAGTTTGATGTACCTGATGTGCCCTGCTTTCAGCGAGAAAACCTTCGAGAAAATAGTAAAAGTATCCAATAGAGATGTTATGGTAGGTTTTCCACGGGAGAAATGAGGCAGTTCATGACAAAGGAATATTAACCTGGATAGTTGGTCATTATTGCCATTAAAGATAAAGATGATTTCCTCCGCTGTCCGCTAAAATATTAATTTTGACAAACTATTTGCAGTCAAACGATTTATAACGGTTTTCATACATAGCCTTCGTAACCGTATCCTGTGGAGTAGACCTTCGGACAAATATACTGGCGTGTTTTGCCAGTTTTCTATTTCTTGAAACACGTCAAACCCACGGTAAAAACATGTTTCTATCAATATAAACCTTTCATTCATCATTTTCCTTGTGATGCAGATTGAACTTTGTTTTACCAGAGTCCTTTTGCATGACAATCGTTCATAAGAAATGCAAGTCAAATAGTGTTGAGTCTTTAGTCGTGACGGGGCAGTGTGAAACGAGGAAAGTATCCGCTTGCTGCTGAAGTTTCTCCCTAATTTCGACATGTCAGACAAGAATTTGGAAGAACTTGTAGCAGAAAGCTTGGAAGAGCTAGAGCTAGAAAATCTCCCCGAACTCGAGGTAGAAGAGGATCCTATTGAGTCTCCAAATGCGGAACAAATGTCGGGCGAATCATCTCAGCAGCGGCTTTCTCTCTCCGATGTTCCATATTCCCCACCCAGTGCAGATATTCCAGAAGGTGCAAGTTTACGATCACTGAATTTGCTGACAGATCCGAATGAAGATGACTTTGCCAAGCATCTCGTACGAATGGGTAGATTGGGGGTAGAAGACGTTCTAGAGATCGTTGATGCGGACGGCTACATTATTGGATCAAAGGTGCTGCCGCACGCGGAAGCGAGATATTTAGAAGAAGTGGCTTTTGAAGAATCGGGAAGACGAAAGCGAGGAACGCACTCATCCCTCAGCTCTGATCAACTGTTGCATGGAATTTTGCAGTATGGTTCCGATGATTACTTTGACGATTTCGATTATAACTCCTCAGACAAAAATCCCGATTCGTTTGGACAAGGTCAGGACGATGATTTTCAGGGAAGAGACTCTAATTTAAGTGGGGAGCCCAAGTCCGACAGCGATTCATACTGTGAAAGTGATGGTGGTCCGCTTCGATATCCCACAACTGTGGAGTCCCTCTACAAATTGATTGAGCCCACGCGAGAGGATGCGTTTAATAACGCGATAAAACATCTGAACCGTCAAATTGCAAATATTCAACATGAATTATGCTTCGAGCATAAACAACGGCAAATTTTGAAAGTGAGGAAGTTTCAATTTGAAAAGAAAATCATTTTAGATGCGGTCTCGGAGGCAGGTATATTGTACCTTCCCGGAAATTTCCTTCATCCCATTATAGGGTAAGCGAAACGATATCTCATTCCTTAATCGAATGCCACAATGCGCCAGAAATATGTAATGCCTAAGATGTTGCTCCCGTTGCATCTTTCAGGAGAAGAGTAAAAGACAGTGATATACCTTTAATACTAGAAACGGTTAAGGATATTCCAGGGAGCGACTTCAAAGGATTCAATTTTGCCTATAATGAAATCACTGACGAAGGAGTCACAACGTTGGCGCAGTTTATTCAAGTATAAATTAATTTTTAATTTCCTGCTCTTCCTTTCGTGTTTCATTCCATTTTGTAAAACATTTTGCTGGGATAAAACCCATTATGTGCGCTTGTCTTAAACATAAATTCTGCACGTCTTTCACCTTTTTCCCCGGAAGGAGCATCATGCCTGTATCCATCTAAATTTAGCGCACAATGATTTTACAGCAGAAGGATTGTACACGTTAGTGACGTATTTAATGAATCGGCCGTCTCTCCAATCACTTAAGATAGGAGGAGTGAAGGTGGGCGATGAGGTAAGTAGCTGGCAGCTAGACGCTGGAAATGCGTCATGTCATGTATTCTTACATAAAAGCGGAAAAGAGCTGTAGAGATAACATGTGGTGTTATTTAGACAGTGACTTTGAAGCAGATAACAGCGTTAATAAATAAATGTCAATTACAGTATCAACTAGCACTCACGATAAATATCCCATTTTAGGGAATTAACTCAATTACCTGTTTGTACATGTGTGGGAAGGGACCGAAAGATATTGATCTGAGCGAATTGGACCTAACAATGGGAGGATTTCAGGCTTTGTGCTCTGCATTCCAGGCTGTGGATGAGGATGACGATTACCCCAACTTTCTTAAAAAGTACAAGTTGCCGTTTTCTCTGGGTTAGTAAGCGAAATGAAAGAAAATGGAAGGGGTTTACATACTACTACGGTAGCAAACGGTAGACACATAACGGCAACCAAGTTTCAAAAGGTTACTCCATATTACTCCGTCAGTAAAATATATGCACCTCGCGTACTTTTACCTTTTTGCTGTGTGCAAATGATAAACTACCAATATAACAGGGCTAATCAGTGATGCATTTTATTGAGCAAACAGAAGTAATTGGGTTGACTTTGCTGGTAGAGAGATATATGTATATGAAAATTATTTCAATGGAGAAAGTGTGCAAACAAACCATTGTATTTATTAGGTTATACCTTCCGTTTTCAGGAATTAGCAGACAGAGTTCCTTGTACTTTCAAGGATAAATAAGGTGATGAACCGTGTATGTGTAATGATAACCACGTGCTTCTTTCCTTCTTTTGCAAACACAGAAATGTTATCCCGGATGAAATTAGAAAATCACGAGAAACTGAAAAGTTCCGTTATGACAAATCTTTGTCACAGCCATTTCGAGCTGATTCAAACTCCATCTCCGGATAAAAATCGTGGTGTAAAGGAGGTATTACATATATATGCATTCCCCTGAAAAGATTTTGATTTACTTTTCTTGAATCTTATTATTGATACAAATTCAACCGGAAATTATATTTCATTGATACCATTTTAACCATGAATGAAGGCCAACATGAATTGGGAAAATGATGATGTTCCCAGTATTGATAAGAAATTACCGGAAGGGGCTACACTCACAGATGACATCACGAAAATCCTTAACGATACCTTTGATACAACCTTGGGAATAGAAGAAGTCTCAGACGAAGAAAAGTATCATATAGACTTCACTGAAGAAGTTTCACAAGCCGTTCGCATTGATGAAAAGGCACGAAATCTCCTCCCAACAGTGGACACGTTCATAGACGACCTGAAAATGCTGAAGAAGTCTGGCTGTAAAGCCACTCGTCCTGACGGACGGCCTGTCATAGTTTGCCCCAGCTTGTATAGCTTGGAAATTGACGACTTTACCGACGATGAACGCGCTTCTTCTGCTACAAAAAATGTGAAAGGAGAGACTACTGCAACGCGAGTAAATCCTCTATATATGGACACACTAGTTGATCATGAACAAGATGAAGAAGAAATGCAAAAACATGCCGACAAGGAGGTTTCAGATACCCACACTGCGGAAAAGGCTGCCGTAAATTTTATTAAAGAGGCTTTCCAAGAGGCGGGGGCGACTGCTGGAAAGTCAGAATATACCCATGACAGTGACATGACACAACTCCTCCTTGCTACCATTTTAGAAAGCGCAAAAAAGTTTTTGCAATTCGAGTCCCCAGTTTTAGGACCAGAGAGCAATGAACTGACCGAAGCGGAACTTCGTGTGATTTGGGAGCATTCGTTGAAAACGACAGCAAATATCATAAAACCAGCGATTCCTGCACACTGTGTGGTGAATGATAACATTTTGGACGTTTTTGTGGAAGAATTTCTGAAGGTTTCCAGTGGCATGTTTTACAAACTTATACAAGTGCCATTTTTCCAGGATATGTTTGAACAAGCAGCAACGAAAGGGTGTATTGAAGCCAATACCAAGAGGGAAATTAAAGCGCTAGAAAATTACCAGCCTGTTTCATTGACGGATTTGGGATATGGGAAAATTGTGCACGAGATTGTACTCAAATTCTTAGAGGAAGTAATTATTCGCTCTGCAGAAATCATTGGGGGTGGTGATCCGTGTAATTTACGGCGACGACTAGGAGGACGATCCAATAATGATTTTGTTGGAACAGAGAGTTGGCCGTCTATAGTTGACATTACGGAGGAAATGGTGGAACCACTCGTGGAAACGTTTTTTGAAGCTGGTGCAATTTTAGCGCAGGATGCGGTGACATTCAAGAAGGTATACCTCGATTAACTATAGACTTCCTTGCGGGTTTTTACTCATTTATGTATAACACACGTATAAAACAAACTATTTCTGTCAAATGATAAATTGAATTCATATAGTATTGTTATTACTTGAACTCTATTTTTTGTTAGGAGGATGACATGAATCAAGATGACGGTATAGAGCCAGCAAAACTGTATCTCGAGGGGGTTTTTAAACAGTTGTCAAACTTTCTTTACCAGGTCAAAGATGATGACGAAAAGCTGCAAGAAAGAAGGGAGAAACCTGCGAAAAAGTACGCGAAAGTTTTTGCGTGTGACATTTTGAGTTTGCTACATGAACTGCTAAAATGTTTGAGAAAAAGATAAAAAAGGAAACTAGACAGCATGTCATCCTAAAATTCCTAATTTTTATTAGATTTACATTTTCAACCAAGCCAATGAGAATAGTTCTGAACCGACCCTTGTTCAAAGGTTACGAGCCTGTGATGGCTTCTAAATTAGCAACGTATTTACGGGTAAGGTTTGTAAACTTAAAACCACTTTTGAATTTATACGTTGCTTACTTTTAGAATGACATTTCGTACTTAGAATCATAAAAATGTAGATATGTATATAACTATTTGACAATTTTACCAACCTGAAAAATGTATGGGGAAACTTGATACGAGAAAAGTAATAATATCATCGTTCACATTTTTCTTATTATCATATTTTTCTATAAATGGTTGAATATGTCATGTCCTACACATGCAATATTGAATATATACACAGATTTTATTTGGAATCGCAAGGTGGTGCGATTTAAGATGCAAATTGATATTTACAATGACGTATCCATAATGTACGATTGCTACGATTTTCATTGTTTTCACGAATTGATATAATTTGTTCTTGAGAAAAATTTGCACGTTTTCAAAAATGAGATTTATTAAATGCTAAATTATGGGGGATTCACGTATTTATGATAAATTATAATGTGACAGAACGGAAATTTAATTTTATAATCTTTTCTTTCAACCTGACGATGCACGACGGTGCTGGTGGCAGACGAATGACTCGGTACAATGTTTGCATATCCGAAAATGGGATTTACGAGAAGATGGCATGATAAATCTAATGGATGGTCTCTTGCTCAATATGAACATCGTAACACTAGACCTCTCCGCAAACGGAATTGGTGCAGAAGGAATGCGACCGCTGGGTGAATACATAAAACGGAACCTCAATCTAAAGCATCTTTTATTAAACCACAATAGGCTACGCAACCCTGGCATTAAGTAATGAAATCATAACAGTATTACACTTTATTTTAAAGTATAACGAGCTTTCCCCACAACCAGTACTAATATGTGCTGATTCCATGAAAGCCAAAGTCTACGTTCTTATTGGTACGCTCTTGTTCAAACATTTCTAGGATATTGACAAATTCCATTCCAGAGTCAAATCTTGTTTCATTGAATGTTGCATTTAATGACGTGTCTGAAGGACTTAATCCTTTTCTGGAGGCTGTGGGAAAATCCAACATTTATTCACTGTATGTATTAGGCAACTGTTTGAACCATGAATCTTGTTTGGTAAGAAATATGTTTTAACTCGCAAATAAGATGACATAAGCATTTTTAATTACCTATCTACTCACGCAGAAGTTTTGTTAGGGTTCTACAGTAAATTGTATGCAAAGATATACGTAAATTCCTGTCCTTTCAGCTTCTCAAGGACTTGTTTGATACGCGGTCTTTACGACAAGAAGAATGCGACGTGGAAGTGCAAGAAATAGATGGAGAAGCCCAAATAGTTAAGAATTCTCAAGCTAGAGATGTGAACGAGTGGTATGAAGTTCCAGCACAAGTAGATTTGGGTCTCGTTTGTCCCCCATTCTACCAGGAATTGTACACTCCACCAAAAGTAACAATATTTGGAGCGGTGGATGTACAGCTCTGAAATAAAATTAAATGTATTCCTCTCGATTTCTTAATACAATTGAATGATTAAGAAGAGTATTGTATTGCATTACCTAATATCATTTAAATCAGTCTAAAAGTTAGACAAGGAAGGAATATAAAAAATGACAAGACAGCATATCATCCTTTCCATACTTTCGTATTACATATACTGAAAATATTCATACTTCACTAAAAATTACGTTCATATTTCATGATGTTAACTAATACGTCCATGATGTTAAAAACTAAAATGTAATGGTCGCACTATAAAGTACTTATATTGCATGTGCACTGTACATCGTTCATATTGTAATTTTGGAATATGTATCGTATCATGATCATTAATGGTTTTTTGCGGTGTTTGCTTGGCACATTGGTAAATGGCTTGGTTGGAAATATTATTTCTACTCCTCACGCACATATTTTCAAATAATCATTTCATACAGCAACAAACACAATACAGAGTATACATTAAAAATCACTGATAAGATAAAATGTCCATCCCGTTGTTTCAAACCTGCTCCGATTGTGATTACAAGTTTACAAGTGTAGTGCATTACATGTACTTACTTAGAGCCCCCTCATTAATACAGATTGTCACAATTCACAAACTCCCATTCACTCACTGGATTGTTTGATTACATTGGTGTTTATTAGCCGATATGTATGGGGTCCGATAAAATTGCCATCTAGGTGAATCCCTCTGGAAAGCTCGGCGAGTTTTGTACGGTATTATAATATTCCTTGCCTTTTTCACAATACTTGAACGTAAGCATTACAAACTACAATACAGTTCAACTTTTTACCGAGCATCTTGTGCCGGAAGCTGCGGTGGTGGTGGAAGAACTTGATATTTTCTGTCGTCATTGAATTTTGTATCTCCAAATGTATAGTTGCCACAACTGGCATCAAATGACGACGGTATATATATACATACATACATATATACTGTTTACTTACAACAATACACATACACAGAGGTACAAAAATTTACCAAGTCTTTCGTCGCGATGATATCCTTATAGCATATTGTGCTTCAAAAATATGGTACAACTTTACCTCTCTCTGCTCTGAAGCATTCAGCTCATGTTCAAGTATATATATAAATGATATGATGATGCATCGTCCTCGTCTCGACACTGTATTCACATTCATCATCATCGAATCATCCCACAAAATATTTTTGCCGACAAGTTTCCTTCATACAGGGTGTATCAAATGACAAAGTGATTACTGCTGTCATTCGCTAATACCATAATTTAGGGTAATTAGTAAGTTTTCACTGTGGTCTATTATTGTTGAGAGTGTAGGCGCTGCTGGTAGAGTCAGTGCTCTTGTAGCAGCCATTATATTATGCAATTTTATGCCTGTAAATTGCAAGAATTGCTCCACTGACGCATTGTTGCAAATGACAATTTTGTATTCTCCAGTAACGTAGTGGTATGTCGAAGACACACGAAAACGAACATTTAAGTTATGTTTGTGTAGCAGGTTGCAATCCTTCAGTCTAACTGTGTACAAGTACGTACTTATCACTAAATTATCAATTCTACATGCGAATTAGAATTTGCGGCGGTGTCTCGTGCAGGATATAATAGTGAACATCTGAGTTTTGAGTAAAGAAATAAGACTGATAACATTTCGATAGAAAACTTACATTCAACATTGATGAAGGTGTGAGCCGTGATAGAATTATATTAAAATCTTAAGCTGGAAGGCAAATACAAATCAAGATGATTTTACTGGAAATAAATAACCGTATCTTGGAGGATACTCTAGCTTTGAAGTTTAAAAATGCTCTTGCAGGGTAATGTATTTATTACATATATTGGTTTTTGTATTTACCTCACTATTTATTAACGCCAACATATAGAATTTTATTGAATATAAGTTTTATTTTATGCGTTGCAGGGGCAAACCTGAGTCCACTGATATAACTATTGCTGACTTTGATGGCGTGCTGTTTCATATTTCCAGTCATCCTGGCGATAAGACGAAACTGAAGGTACTTTGAATGTGAATAACTTTGTTGTAGTAGCTAATACATGAAACAAACCCATATCATATCTATGTTCAATTGTCATTATTATTCAATTTATGATTATTTTACATCTCCAGGTCAGCATTGCGCTTAAATTTTATAAAGAGTTGCAAGAACATGGTGCAGACGACTTATTAAAAAGGGAATATGGAGCATGTCTACTTTATCCATCAGAAGAAGGTACTGCTGAATCTCAATATATTAAAATTGCTTGTTTCTTTGATATCAAATCGTTTATATCAATAGTATAATTCAACTGGTCATGATTATGATCATAGGTTACAGTGTTTCACTTTTGTTGGACCTGGAAAACATACCTAATGACTGGGAGGAACTTGTAAAAAAGGTTGGATTACTAAAGCGCAATTGTTTTGCCTCTGTATTTGAAAAGTATTTTGAATTTCAAGCAAAAGGTGTTGAGGGACAGTCTAGAGCTGTCATCCATTACAGAGAAGATGAAACGATGTAAGCTCTATATTTTCGCAATTTTATCTTACCGATTTATACCGATTCTTCTAATGCAGTCAAAGATTAATACAATAAAATTATGCTTTCAGGTATGTCCAAGCACAGTCTGATCGAGTCACAGTTGTATTTAGCACGGTTTTCCGGGATGAAGATGATGTCGTTTTAGGGAAAGTTTTTATGCAGGAATTCCGAGAAGGAAGACGGGCTTCGCACTCTGCTCCGCAGGTCCTTTTCTCTCATAGGGAACCTCCCTTAGAGCTTCAAAACACTGGTGCCAAAATAGGGGATAACATTGGATACATTACTTTTGTATTATTTCCTCATCATACAAACCCTGAAGCGAAGGATAATACCATTAACCTAATTCATATGTTTCGCGACTACTTGCACTATCATCTAAAATGTTCAAAGGCCTACATTCATTCAAGAATGCGAGCAAAGACATCCGACTTCTTAAAAGTACTCAATAGTGCAAGACCAGAACCCAGGAACGTTGTAAAGAAAACTATCACGTAAGTTGGCTCACTAAATAAATTCAACAATAAGTATAATTATTTTAGAGATGAATTAAGTACATGGTTTTTTTTTTAAATTACAGTGGGAGAACATTCATTAGGCATTAGGTCTACACCTTGGGTGCGTATTCCGAAAATCAACTATTACCTAAATACACCTACCTTATGCTGCATTGTTTTCGTGGTGGAGAATGATGATTTAAACAAGTGTTTAGGGTGAATAATAAGATAAGCTCATTGTCAATTAATTTATATTGAAAAAATATTAAGACACAATTTGAATACTGCTTTTTAAATTTGTATTCATGTTAATACATAATAATTGCTAAGCCGTCAGCCTAGCTAAATCAACAAAGGATGCATACTATAATTGAAGACATGTCTTATGTCCTTCTACTGGAAACGTAAAAAATGTTTATAAGGCTTGTAAAAAGTGTATAGATGTAAGTGAATGAAAGCTTTGCTGTAAAATTAAGCCTGTTGAGAATAGTAGATATTAAGAACAAGTAAATGATTATCGAAATTTACGACAAGCTAAGATAATTTTTATTCCATTTAAATTAACATTATTTCAATAAAGTATCCGCAATCTTGTCACTTTATTTAAAGTTACACCACAACTCATGCTAGTTACACTAATGAACAATGAGTACCATCAACTATTTGAAGGGACATACGATAAATGTTAACATTATTACTACAAACTACTTTAAGCAAACAATTTTAAGGATAATTAATTAGTAAAGATGAGGCTATAACAAGTAACATTTCAAATTTCAACAGGCAAAACATGGAACATTTGTACACAACCCTAATGGTTTCACTTACTTGTTCCGTTAACATCTAATTTAGTCTAAATAAAGAAATTTTTACATCCTTTCATTCAACCACTCAGCCAAAACCGTTCACAATTTTCCAGCTTTTGAAATTTTGCTACATCTATTTGAAAATTTAACATAAATTCAATCATTTCTTCCTATTACGAACCACCTGGAGGCGGGGGTGGTGGTGGAGGTGGAGCTGAAAAATCCCCGGTACCTGGAGCTCTTGGTGGTGGAGGGGGAGGAGGTGGAGGTGGTGCATAGTTTTGCCAAAACATGGGTGGAGGGTGGCCTGGAGCCGCTGCTCCACCCCACTGGTTATACGGCGGCGGCATTGGAGGTGGAGGGTAATAATTATTCCATTGAGATGAAGCTGAATTATTCTGAGTATTATCACTCCCTGGTGGGGGAGGTTGGCTGGATCCCCCAGGTGGTGGGGGCTGAGGACCCACTCCTGGTGGTGGTAAATTACCCCACCCGGGCGGCATCGCCGGCGGAAGGTTTGGGGGTGGTGGCGGAGGATACCGCGAGTGCCCAGAATCTGAACAATCACAACAAATAATACACATCATTCAACTGGCAAAACAGGACTACCGACTACCCCAACAAATGTGTTCATGGAGCATTATTAAAGTACTGCTTAACACTTACCGTTATTACTGGATGAAGTGGAAGATGGCGGAGGTGGAGGATTTCTTAAGACCTTAGTGGAATCGTCCCTGTCTCTTCCACCTATACTTGCAGAGCCTGATGAGGACATCAAAGCTTTCATAGGCCCTTTGTTTTCGAATAGCCTTGGAGCAGATTTAAATCTACTACTTGAAGGTTCATGCTCATGTCGAGGCGGTTCACCTTCCCCAAGCTCAGCCATTAGAGATAAATACTCTTCATCAATTTTAGCTTTATTGCCACCACCACCTGAACCAGGTGGACCACCTTCACCTGGACGTTTAGATCTGAAATATGGAAAATATTAATAAGCAATTTGTTTGTAAATAAGATCTAGTGCTTCGTGCAAGATTTCATATTATTATACACTTACTTGCAATCCTTAGATATGTGGCCTGCTGACCCACATATAGTACATACAACCGAGTTTGTAATGTTAGGTTTATCGGGACAATGCCAAGTTCTGTGAGAGGTCGCACCACAGTTGCTACATTTAGGCCCTTCTCCCTCTCTTAACGTTCCATTCAATAAAGCCAGTTCTCTTAGTTGCATCTTTCTCAGGTCATTTTGACTTTCTGGCATTTCAATTCCCTGCTTTATGATTTCTTTAATTTTTTCACACGCTCTCTTTACAGATTCGGGATTGTTAGAAGTTACATAAGCATGAAGTGGTTCATCCTCTCCTGCAAGAAATAACATGTAAAATTATACACTTAGACACAATATTTCAAAAAAATATCCAGAATAAACAAAATGACATACCCGGAAGCGGGTGTCCACCACCAGCCTTACCACCGACTTTTCCTTCCTTTACACTTCCCTTGCCTCGAATAATTATTTTTGCTCCTGAATCTTTTTCAAGGCCTTTTAGTGTATTACCGCGAGGGCCAATAAGCAAGCCAACAAAATTGATTTCCGGATGCTCTTCCTGTGGAATGGGTACTCGGTCCACAATCTTCACCATTGGTGCTCTGGACAAAAGCAATACAATGACAGATTACCTTATAAAAATTCAATTGTGAAATTTCAAGGGCTCCAGAGTAGTTTATACGATTGATTACCTATAGTCAGCAGGAGGCTTATATTCTGGATTTATTTTCAAGAGCTTAGTGATAAGCTTATGCCGTTCCTCTTCCAGCTTCTTTCGGGTGCGGTATTCTCTTGTGTTCAACCTTTTGCCATCCGTACCGTAAATTGGCTCCGGTGAAGGAGATCTATGTAAGAAAATACGTGAATCAACTGAAACTAATTTGCAGATATTGAGAAATAGTACTAAAAATCTAGCATGACAAGGTCAACCATTTCTCAAAAATTACTCTTTTTAATATTTTTCACATTAGTTGCAGTTGATTCACTTATGTATCCATCAGATAGGACACCATTTTTTTAATCATAGTACTCATTTTACAATTCGTAAAGATTAAATATTTTAAGATCCGCATTATTATTTTGAAACTTCTAAATGCTGCTGCGATAGCTCATCGAAGCATCTCAGAAGTGATTAGCAGAAACATTCTACCGCAAATGCGGCGTACAAACCGACCTTTCTTCTGGATTGGTGGGGATACCTAAATCTCCTGTCCGGAGTTTCCTGGTAAGTTCTTCTATTTGAAGTTGAGCTGTTTCAATCAATTTTGAAGAGATTAGAGTGTCCAACCATAAGGAAAACATAGAAAAAAGATAAAACACAAAGCAATTAGTCATCTCATCATAATGGTGATCATATATCAGCTATGGGCAGTTTTAGCAGCCAGCTGCAATCTTTTGTGGTCAGCAATGTTCGTAAAACATCAACAAACATTATACTCCTTCAACAATGTTCTGATTAGAAAATAACTCCTACGCTAATGAGAAGAAACGTACAGATAACAAAGTTACGTCCCTACCTAAAGCATGCCGACGAAAATTAATTAAGTCAAAAGTACACAACTACAAAACGTATTTCCTGTAAATGTTGAAAGCAACACACACTGAAAGCAAAAATGCAATATAAAAATACTATGAAAGTTTGAACATCCTGAAAAAGAATGATATGATTAGTTTTTTCATTGTTATTATGACTTTCAGGATAGACATTGGCCAAAGATCATCGTCTGTTCCTGCGCTTAAAATAAAAAGGTTTAGGTTAAAGGGTTACATACACCAGACAATTTACAATATTTTGCATCGCATTTAGACATAGTAAAAAAGATACCCCCATGTACTCATGAATGGTCAATGGTAATTAGAATTGTCCTTTCATATATAGTAGTAAAATAATTTTTACACTTTGGTTATAAACAAGGGTACATTATAGTCTGGTAAAATTTTGAGAAATGGCTGACCTAATCAATGCTGAAATGTTTTTATCGTGAGAGATCAGAAATTGCATTAGTAAAAATTACACACTAATTGAAACTTAAGAATTACCTATATACGCTTCTGTTTGATCTGGAGTCAAATCGGCTGGTAAAATCGTCGGCATACCAGGGATCACCGCTTTCTCATCTGAATTGCCCATCCACCTAGATCTTCTTTTCTTTCTACGCGCCTCCCTACTATCCATTTCATCTTGGCTATTGCTGTTGGAATCAGTGAAGTCTTGAAAAAGTAAATAGACAGCATATAAGTATACACCATAATGTCATTGAAAAGTTTAATTGAAGGTGCAAAGACGGGTGGCATGACGGAGTGACCTACCTGGCACTGGTTTACTTCTTTTCAAAGAGCCTCCCATCTGTAAGGAGTCGTAAGATATTCCCATCTGCAAAGACGACATGTCTCCATATTCAGAAGGCATTGAAGACCAACGGGATTGAAACTCTTGAGAAAATTTTGAAGGAATCGAAGCAAAAGAGTTGTTTCCATTGCCGGCTGAGGATGGGGATTCCCTTCCTCCACCTCCTCCTAATCCCGACAAATACGAAGGATTGAGCAAACTCCCACCAAGACTACTACTACCAGTATCAATGGCACTGGAAGACGGCCATGGACGACGGTCACCCAAAGGAACTTTATTTGGGTCGTCTCGGTAGTTTCTACTCATATCTGATTTGAAAGTCTGACAGTGATTTTACTTGTACTAAAACTATTATGCTTCTCCCCACAAAAACCGTTTGGGTGATCAGCTGCTAATGGATAGTTTTTCCTTATCTACATAAAATTCAAGTATTCGATTTGATATTTCCGCCAAAACCTGGATGTATTTAATTTATCCTTTAAAATCCCCCAACATTAATTCCTACCCTAACGTATATTTCTACGTGTTTTTACCTCGTAGAAAACTACAAATTAAAACTGTTTTTGGTTTCTACAACGGCTCAATCCATTTTTTCGGACGTCCCAATTGTGAATAGTTGACTACACACAGTTGGACAAAAAAACTTGCTTCATAGGGAGGCAGCTAATTTTTTTATTTCATCCAACCACCTAACCTACGACAGTTTATTTCTTCAGTACTACTACGTATTCTTGCTCGTCTCATTTAACGCATGACTGACTATAAATTATTATTAAAAGTCCTATCTTGGGAAGAAGGGAGAAAGAGTGAAGTTGAACCGTAAATATAAACATGGATATAAATAAAAAACATCTTTCTTTTAACCTATACCATAATACTAAACACAGTCACAGTACTGGGTAGTAAGAGTCGATGGAACAAACCTTCCACGTCTGTCTGTTAGGTTCTGTTGGTCATACTTGCTTATACTTTTTGGCTTAAACTTCTCTCATCCGTATTTTTTTTGTAATAACGAAGAAATCTAAGAGCTGAAGAGCTCAAAAGCTTTATAAGTAAGTAGGATTGTACACAAAAAAATCGTTGGTTTTATATACATTCCATTTTCCATACAAAAAGTGTCTCTATTTAGTTACTTACACAAGTGAAGTGTATGACTGTATGAGGATGAGGATAGATTAACCCTCCTATCTTTCATACACATTTTAATCTGCGCGTAGAGAATAGAGATGCACGATTTTGTGTACTGGCTCGCAGTACTGTAAATACGTTACACTTTACATTGTGGGAATAGGGCCAGATTTATTTCTTCCCACCCACCATACCCTACAACGCAAACGGTCTTGCTTTCGTTATGCATAGCATTTCACACCTCCATCCAACAACTCCACCGAGCTATTGTGAGTTTTAAGGCACAATAAAAAAAGTCTCATCATTACACCGTACTTCTGTACCTTTTTTATGTATTTATAGGATGGCGTTAGAGGGAATTTATAAAAATAGCTTGGGGTGAATTGGAACATTTTATACGTAAAAAGTAAAAACCCATTTCCGTGTTTCATATACCTTTACACAAGGCAAGGGAAAAATACGATACAAAATGCTGAAGAATGTTCTCAGTTTGTACTACGTAGACTAAAAGCGAAATTTGAGTACTGTCGTGGACTTTTTAAGAAAATTTCAATTCAATAGGGGTGTCAATTTAAGACTGCCAAATTGTCATGCAAAATTTGAAGCAGCAAATAAATGTAATCCCATTTCCCATATCATATCCCACCCAGTTCCAATCTGTAGCCTGCTCCTGCTCATAATGGGCAATTGTTATATATATTGTTTGTATCTTTTCTTATTTGCTTGTGCCGTCTTCGTCTTTTAAGAAATCTGTTTCGTCTCGCAAGCAGCTTTTAAGATTTCCTATGTTGCATGCGTATATTGTACCTTGCAAAATACATCAAAATGAATGACTCTTAGAAACTGGTGTTCCTCAAACAGGGTATGGAGCTGGAGCTTACAGAAATTGGTTGATAGAATAAAAATAAGTACGCAAATACACACAATTTGAATAATATGAACATGAAACAGATATTGTCAATGGAATGCTAATGGACATTTAAAGCACTAGTTGTCTGCCAAGCAAGGGCTTATACTAAATACTAAGTAAGTTTGAAGACCGTGTATCATCTTATATTTTCCTTGACGTACAAATGCCAAGCTTCAAGCTCGTTGAAAACGTCAAAATTGCCTGGCCCGGTAGGTGGGTCACGCGACCCATAGAAAAGTATCAAGAATACCACTTCTCGAAAGGTTTTTCCATAAAAATTGCTTGATAAAAAGAAAAGCGTAATCGGTGTCTGTACAGTTTTACCTTGCTTTACCTCTATCTTCAATAAGCTTCCATATAGAAACACTGCACACTTGAACCGGCACACCAATCACCGAGGCCACCATTCTTAAAGAAAGCAAGCAAAAGCAAACTATTTTGTATGTTGGATAAAGTGGAAGCTGATATCTTTCAAACTATAGGAAGTTTGTTCACTCAAAGTAGTAGTAACATCCCCATCCCACTTCAAATCAATAAAATAAATTCTTTAGATTTCGGAATAATGGACAAATCATGTCGCGAGAGTAGCTCTTTACGAGGTTCCCAGTTGTCGCCTTCGTCAGCCATTGAAAGGAAAAATCAAAGCGGACGCTTGATACAAATAAATCGACCCGGGAGCAACAAAATCGCTGGGAAAACGGGACCTACTCTTGACTCAGTAGGTGAAACCAAAGTAAGGTTCAATTATGATAGAACGCAGCAAGGCGAGGAAAGTAATGTTGACGATGATGAAGAGGACGAGGAAGAAATTGTTGTCAGAAACTTAAATGGCATTATTCTTCAGGTAGTAATTTGCATGCAGCTTTTTTACAATGAAAGGTTGACCATATTACATTAAAGTAAACGGATGTGCTTGCAGTATCTAGAGTCATGTGGACTGACTGACACGTATACCACCTTTTTTGACGAGTGCAAGTCTTCCGGCATGCTAATTTCGGATAGTTTTACGGCTGAGATTGAAAAGGGAATTAGTTTGCAGGATGTAGAGACTTTGTTGATGCATTTTGACCAGGAAAATGGAGAAGCATTGTTAGAAGTACATGAAATAAAAAACCATGTACCAATTATATTACAATTTTTATGTCGAATGGAATGTGACATTGTGACTGTCATGTTCTTCTGTTAAATGCGTACATTTGTAGCTTTGGGAAGTTTTGATTGGCGTGGTGGATTTGGGTCAAAGTCACAAGGAAGTGGAGAAAATTACGTTTTATATACAAGTTTACATTGCCCTTATTCCTTTTCGACAAAAAATGTCAGAAGAGAGAAAAAGCAGCTCTATGAAGAAACTGCGAGAGTATTTTGAGACAAAAAGTGAGGCTTGTACAATAGACAACGAAATGTCATCATTGTTTGCCCTTCCATTTGTACCCGACCCGGAGACGCATCCAATTTTTGGGAATTTATTTAAGGTAATTTTATCCATTGCCCATTCAAGTGATGGAGAAAGTAGAAAAGGTCGTAAAATGTCATCAAATATTCCTTGCGTTTATTTGTGTATATAAAGAACAGATCGCGTGGGTAAAAAAATTGAGGTCTCGAATAAAAGATCTTGCTAGAGCGCTCTGTTCTCCAAATAAGCTCATCACGATGGATAAAACCGACTTGGCAAAAATGTTTATGGTTTGCTCAAAGGCTATTCCCCACGAAATACAGCCAAACGGAGATAAAAAAATGTGTATTTTCTCAAACGTGGAACCTGTACATTTTACCTCTGGAGTGTTGGTCCCTCCTACATCACGTCTAAAACAGGAGTTACGTAGTGGCGATGAGTTTAGTCCTTCGAAATTTTTTCAGCGAATGAATGACCTGATTTTGGAAAATGAGAGGTACAAAAAGGAGGAAAGTAAATATGAAAAACAGTGTGCACAATTACTGAGTATGTAAATTTTCCTTTGAGATACTTATAAATGCATTTCAAGCGAGAGCAATACATGACCAATCTCATCGGTTGCGATTTAAATTTGCAATACTAATGTAATGCGTGGTTTTAACGTTGTAGATGTAGCGCTGCTTCTGGCTAATAGCTTGGAGGAAGCCGCCCAGGGGAAAGAAGTAAACATGGACAAGCTTCGTCATGAGGTCAATGAATGTTTGCCACTTTCCATGAAACCGAATGAAGGGGGCAGTCTTTTAGCAGTATTAACTTAAAACTAATTACATTTTCGTTACAAATAGCAGCAAATAGGATAAATTATAAACTTACAATGGGATATTATTTGACAGCGCCCAAAATTAATGTCTACTAATGCGTCAGACGACTCCGACATATCTGATCGAAGTCTTTTAGCTTATGCTGCAGAGAAAAATACAGTTGAAAAAAGTGTAAGTTACACAAATCGCTGCAAGAAACAATGCTAAGTCAGAAAATTTAACAGGCCCCGACTTGTAATTTATTAATAGTGACACGGCTTCTTTTCCCTGTGAATCATTATGAAGTTTTCTCTCTGAGTTACTAGAAATATAGTAAATATGTTGTCTTGCTTGTTGCCATTTGAAAACGCTATTAAATATTCATGTTGCAGAAACAGCATCCACACACCTTGTCTTTATATCATTTTTATTATAATTTTATGAAGATACGTATTCTTGTTATAATACTTTACACAGATTAAATCTACAACTTAAATGCGTGTAATATAATGTATTACAGATAAATCTTTATATAAATTTGACTATACAATAGAATTTACGTCTTCCTATAATTTCCATAAACTATTAATAAAACAATAAAAGCATTTTGTCATTTTATTTTAATAATAAAATTTTCTTTCAGTTGTGATTATTCTATGCACAAGTAATAAAACGTACTTTTATGAAAACCATGAAGAACACAACTAGGCTGCGATGATACAAGTACATATTATATGATGAGGCGATACAAAACATTTAAAAATTACAACAGATATGCTGAACCGTTTAGAGAGTATCAAAATCCAATAAATTATATATATTCTTACACGACTATTATTGTTAAATTGATAATATATTTACTCAGCGCTCGTCCTCTTTTATACTCTATTCCATCATCACATCGAACAAATAAATATCAAAAACATGCAAAAAGCGAAGAAACGTAACAAACGAAAACTTCTTAAACGTAATATAGTACTGTGAAAATCTCGAATTTGATTATAGCAATGAAAATTCAAGCTCCCTAATATATGGTCACATAAACACTGTTGTAGCTGCTCAAAAGATGCCTGTATAGTTTGAGTCAATGACTATTTAACAAATTATTTTTGTTGACACACGCAAATAAGTATGTGCAAGGATTCAGCCAGAAACGAGTGTGAGTCATTAAAAACTTGAAAACTTATCTAATAGAATGTGGCGTACTGTTATTGTACGCTTAGTTTCTTAAACTTTGAACGTGTATAAAGCGACATGGTGCACCTATTTTGAGACTTAACTAAACCGAAATAATAAAAAATTATACTAAAGTGTAAGTTTTTACTAACAATGAGAAGTAATATAGCATTTCGTAGAAATGTTGTTAGTTATTCACACAAAAATTCTTTAAAAAAGGCAACACGAAAGTATTTATATTTCCACAGAATAAACTGAAATAAAATTGCACATTGAAAAATTACAATATTCTTCAAATATTGTTTACATGTTTTATCCTCATTATTCATTCATAAAATATTCTGTGGTTTCCGACCGTTATAATTTGTCTCTTTGTCTCTTTATAATCTGATAATATGCAGTCTGGAATTCACTTTGTTGGAGGAAACGATACTATACATACAAGTAATTGACACACATATTGGTATTCTTCTAATAAAAGTAACTTGAATTTTATCCTTCGTTGCTGTTTTCTACTTGGTAAGTTCAGATTTAATCACTCTTTTTCGGAAAGGTAATATGTTTATATTTATTACTCAAATTTTAATTTGATAGTGAAGGCAAATTCCATCAAAGGCTTCTTTAGACAAATTATATCCTTTTCTCTTTACTCATAAAACTACATGTCCTTTTGTTCTGTTCAACTTGCTTGAGCAATTTTATAACGACCATTATCAATTAGCCTTGATGATATTTTTGGTAAAATAAGATTTTGAAGGAAAGTTGTGGATCCGCAGTTATAGAATTACAGTTGTTTATAGACGATAAATGAAATAAAGTGTGTACTACCGTGTACCTATGTTCTGTCAACTACTAATCAAGTGTGGGGGGTTGTTGCAAAGGTTGCATATGCGGATGATGATGGGCGGGATGCACCAGGGGCATTTGCTGCATCAGAACACTTGATCCAGACTTTTTTGACCGATTTGACTCCGAGTCTGAATCGATTGCGCGCATTTCAAGTGGTGCCGTAAACCCTGTGACTCCATGGTTGTGGTGATTATCTCGAACTAGATGTTGACGCTCCCTTCTCGACCCTGCAGTGTCGTTGCTGCTGCCTCCTTTTGAAAGGAATAAAACAATTTTACGAAATGCATTACAACACCAACACGAAAATACAAACCTCGCCAACTGTCTTGATCTTTAAAGCTAATAATGCGTGGCAATGATTGTCGACAAATTTTACGAAGCATTGCAGTAATAGTAAATACAGCAAAGAGGACTGATTTGTCTTTAATGTTTTGGAGATTGTCAGGGACAAAGGGCCAAGATGGACCCATTTATCTTTTTTTCTGACTCTCCAGATGAAATGCATAGTGATTGATTGACATGTTGATTTATTGTGTATTTATTTTGATACTCACCAGATCCACTGTGTAGACTTGGTTCTTGTGGATAACTGTAAGCATTGCTCTCATATCCCGCACTCATGTATGGCATCGGAGCGTAAATAGGCGTTTGGTTAATTGCACTAGAAGAATAAGGGTTTGTCCAGCAAGCTGGGGAGGTTATAGATGGTGGAGGCAATGGTCCAAGTACTTCAGAGACAGATACAGACTTGTTATCGTCGTCTCTTATTTGAAGTCCAGCAAAGGACGACACCACATCTCCAAAGACGTAATAACATTGTTCAGAAAAGGTGAGTTTATTGACACAGTGGCGGATAAAACCAGATTTCAACATTTGTGACGCGTACTTCTTTGCATCCCGTCTTTCGGTGAAGCCATCAACATGATTCATCAACCAATCCACCACATCCGCTCCTAGAAAAACACGTGCAAATAATGAAGCATGTTAGAACAGTGCTCCAACACCATTATGGAGTTCTCAACATTCATCCTGTAAATGAGTGGTTCGCTATAAAAGTTTTTAAAATTTACCTATAAAAGCATTGGGAATAGTTATTTTAAGCCAATTACGATCCCTGATTTCTAGGCCGGAATCTGGCTTTTGCATCTCCCGAACAATGACAGACATGGGTGTGTTGGCAGTCAAACGGAGTGGTACCTCTTCAACTGTCCCTGTGGAAAATGAACATTTTGTTTACACAAACTGTCATCTGATTCATTAATCTTGTAAACCTTCACTTTTCTTTCGTTTTTTATCTTACTTTCTGTTTCCGGTATACTGGACGTGATAGATGAGCTTGTTGATGTGAGTGTTGTCACAGAGGGTGGTCTCGGTGGGAATTCCCCAATAGCGGCTGTAGTATGTGCTACCCATGCGCCGGGATCTATTGGTCGTACTGGTTCCGTTCGTGGTATTGTAAAATATCCTTTCGGATTTGGGTCCCAGCATTTTGCGACGACGAGTTTGATTGGGCCTGGTTTTTGAACAACGTCACGGAGTACACGTACCTGTTATGAGAAATGGTTGATTTACATGTTTGTCACAGCAAAATGAAGCCTTGTACTACAACGAACTAAAAATGAGTTGAGCTATGTTACACGAAGTGTATACGACTTACTGCTTCGTCATTAGTCATGTTTTCAAAATTAATATCATTGACTTGGAGGATCATATCGCCGGGTTCAATGCGACCATCTTTGGCCACCGCACCACCTTTCATAATGGAACCGACATATATTCCTCCGTCTCCTCCTTTATTACTTTCTCCAACTATTGATATTCCAAGAAAGTTTGGACCGTTGTCGTCCTGATTCATTGTCAGCGTGACTGTGATTATATTTAGACTCATAGTTGAGTCAGTTATGGAAGAAAAACTTGACGTTCTAGACATAGTTGGCTGCCTATGTTTGCGTCTCCTTTGACGGCGCTGCTGCTGCTGCTTTGCGATTACTCTAGAGATGCTACTGTGTTCTACAATTTTCGAGACGACGAAAAACGACGTCAGCATTAATATAATTGGCTTGATAGCTTAATCGATGTGCATATAATTTTAAGTCATAACGTAATAATTTTGAATATTTTTTTACCTGTTGTTGCCGTTATTCTACTGGAAGCATCATCATCTGACTCAAAGAAGGTAGTAGTTTCCAAGTCCGAGCTCATCATTGAAGACTCATAATGATTTCTGTGTTTCCCATTCATTCCATCAAAACGACTATACTTATCCACCATTCTTAAGTTTGGATCCTTCCGTTGTCGCTGACCTGGATAGTTGAAACCTAAAAGATACATGGTGATGATTTACATTTGTTGCTTCTTCTGATGAAATGAAGTTTTTAGGCGATTAGAACGCATACCTCTCCTAGAGCTAATGACTGATTCTGTTTCTGTACATGTTGTGGTATCGTCAGGAAATAACTTATTTGGACCGCGACCGTTCCTTGGTCTACGCAAAAAGACATTACATTTTAGTTTTATTCTCAGCAAAAGTTAACCACATATTGGAACAGACTACGCTGTATTTTGCGAATAAAATAGTAGTTAGCCTTACCCTGGCCTTAATTTATCTAAAGGTCGACCATCCCCCAAAGGAGCAATGCTATCGGCACAATGTGAGTGAGAATCAGAGGCATTGCTGCCTTCTGAGGAAACAAGCTGCAAAGTGTCAAATAATGCACAAAATAATTAGAACATTTTTTTAAATGATGAAAGTTTTTCATAAAATGTGGCAGAGTTTATACGAGATTTCGTGCTCTATCTCTTACCCATGAGACTACACGTCCATTAAAACATGGAAGGCTTGAATCATCGTCGACAATTTCCTCTTTAACAACCCTACCAATTAAAAACACAATTTTAAATAAAAGAAGCAAGCATTTAGATGAGATTAACCATTATATTACATAAAATTAATTTAATTCACAAGGAGGATTTTTTTTGGAAATTACCCGAAGTCATCATCCATAGACTTAAAAAAGAATTTGTAGTTGGGCCTGTTGAGCACATTTTTAAAGTCTGCTAACGTTACACGATCCGGTGGCACAGGTATTTTGACCAAATAGGGGGTTTCTTCATCATCAATGTGATAAATTATTTTGGTTTCCTCCATTGTGAGGTCTCACTTGGCACTCATGTGCTTTTTAAAATTTTACCAGCTTTACACTCAACCACGACACAATACACCTTACAAGCTCTGCACAGGTTGCTGGAATGACTCGCGACAAGTAGTTGCACTAATTAGTACTACTAAACTCCTACAGTTACATAGTTTGTGAAAGGTTACACCACAATACACTTTTTACAGAATAATCCTGGCAAAGGTTTACACTAGCAATTTTTTTTATATCAAAATTATATATAGGCCGCCGCGCCGTTCAGCTTTCCACACTTGACGCTTATTAAAAAGTCTTTTTAAAATCTCAACTTTCACGGAAGAGGAAGTTTGAAGTAAAAGTGACAAAAAAGTTCCATCGTGTTTCGAATTCGGATAATACAAGATATGGAATGGCCTGTTGACTGTTGTTTTATTAGCGGAAGACTTACTTTTCTGTACGACTACACACAACTTATTTGCACTTTTGCAGGCAACGAACTCCCCCAGTTTTTGCTCGTCTATTCTCCCACATAATAATATATCTCTTCTACTCCTTCACCAGCAGTACTTTAACACAAAACTTTAATTACAACAACAATTACCAAGCTTCCAATGTGTGCGTATTTTTTTATTTCACAGTAATGTTGTCACTTAATTAGGTCTTGCTAAAATAGAGATTTGAAAAAAAATACTTTAGTGTGTGTGTGTGTACTAATGAAGAGCAGTTCTTTAACAACTCTTTTTACACTTCTCTTTCACACAGATACTCACCCATCATCACACACACATACACCAACTAATCCTATCTATTTTTTTACAATAACATAACGATATCTGTGTATATAATCGCGTTATAATGTGTGCATTATTATTGTAGGTCTGCAAATAAGTTGTTAATACGTATATTTATTTACATACATGGACATAGGGAAACTGATGATGACGATGATGAAAGAAAGGGGACGTGAAAAGATGCCAGCTCTGTTCTGTATACCTACATGTATGCATTCATTACACTTTTTACTTACTTTGTGTGTTGAGGTAAGCGTGGAAAGATAACTTTAGAAAAGAGAGAGAGAGAGACTCAGCAGAGATCTTACAACAGGCCAACAAGATTCAAGTATTTCATACCTAGACGTCTGCTTACATATAAGTACAATAATAAAACAGGCTCAAGGTGCATTTAGATAAGAAATGATAACAACAATACACCTCCTTCTCTCGTTCGTTTTTAACATTCATGTTGTTGGCAATTCCTGATGTTTCTTTTTACTGGTTTTACTATATTTCTAACTACATATAATATTTCATGCATTTATGTAGTGCGTGTGTGTGTGTAAGTCTGCCCTATGTATAGACAAGGTAAGTGCATAATATTATTTTTCTCTTGACAAAAAAACAGCTCTCTAGTGAAGTCAGTCTGTTTTGTACCAACGGGAGTATATAAGTTTTAATAAGTATTATAAGCTTGTCATATAGAAGACAAACTACCACACAGCAGCAGGACATAGTAGTGATCTTATTTCGTTACATTTTACCATAAAACTTCTACCTACGCACACCAACATACACAGACTACGCAGGCTTATTCATAACATATACCTGTGTCTGTGTGTGTGTGCAGCAGGATATTTGTATATAAAAAACGAGAAGGGTAACAAAGCAGGGATGTAGTAGTTTGCGTATTACAGCAAAAGAGTTTGGCCGTACTTTCAAATGCAAACGAGGAGTTGGGCAAAAAAAACTTTCCCATGTCTTAACAAAATTCTCAAGACAGCAGGGTTCAAAGAAGGGTATCTTCAACGATGAGGCACCTAAACGCAGAGGTGTACATACACAGTCTGCTTTTTAAACAGAGTGTGTGTGTTTGTGGGCACAATTCATATTATATTTCATCTCCTGGTTTGTATTTTCTCGCTTATAGGGAAGGTGTAATGTTACAATTTTGTTGCTCTCTCTCTCTCCTCTTCCCTGTCCTTCTTGCCTCTTGCATTTGCTTTCTGTATATGAAGTCCAAAAGAAGAAGGGAAGCAACTTTGACTTTATGAGCAGAAGGATGAATTTCTTAAATATGCTTTTATACGGGCTGCCAGCATTGCTAAACGTATGTCTTGTAAAATATTATTGAGTCCTTTTCTGATTCTAATACTCACGGCGTATATTTAAATGGGAGGAATATATTTACACTGTCAAAATGTATAAAAAAAGAGAGTGGAAATTGAATATAAAACTGGTGAGCTGACTAATTCACTCGTTGAAAGTCTGCATTATTTTTATAGAGTTATGAAATGGCTATATATTTTGAGACCTTCTCGTGCAACGTATAAAATGTTCTCTCTCTCTCTCTCTTTGCTGCATTTTTAGTGTCTTGTAGGACAGTTTATGTTATGTTCGGCTTAGCTCATGTAGTCCCCATAATGCAAACACTTCATGACATGTACCACCAGCAAGCGCGACACGGCATGTTTTTGGGATTTTTCGTTGGTGCATTTTAAGAATAAGAAAAGACGATATCGTTTATTACGATCATAATAATGTGATGGTGATGGGGTAGAAATGTCCCACAAACTAACAAAACCTGCCAGACTCTGGCCATAAAATTCAAGCCACAGAATAATGCCTCTAGAATGACTCTATCTTGGGTTTACCACTGACTAGAGAGAGAGAAAGGGCCAGTTTTTTGGATTTTATGTACTTACGTACGTACTTGTGTATACAGTCTGACATACAACACGTACCATACGTGCGTAAAGTACGATACGCACCATAACCATATACCATGATGATGATGAAGATGAGCTGTTGCACTGCGGATATATGTGTGTGCAGCTATTTACAAAGGTAAGTTTTTACGAGTTTTTTGTGTGCGTTCAATATTTCATGACAAGGATGTCGATCGCTTCCCTAAGCAAGAAGGCAAGGAGTAAAAGGAAGGAAAATAGGAAGGAACAAGCACACTACTAGTGCTGCTCTTCTTGTAATACCATTTAATGTTCCATCACATTTTGTTATATCCCATTTTATTCAATATTTTCTTGGAGAGATTGTCAATGGAAAGATCTTGTTAAGAAAACGTATCAGTCGCCAGCCATGAAGTTGCACCCTCCTTTTTCGCTCACGTCGACCCAAGTGCAGTATGTTGCTGCTGCAGTTTGACTACCGCATTTTGTATGAAGGTAGCAAATAAAAAAATATCACTTGTAGTAGTAATATTTGTGTCTCCCCTTCCTTATAAAATTGAGTCCATGAATTTTGTTTGAGACACTTGAAATATAATAGCTAAAACCACATAGGTACATGCGTGTATTCGTGTATAACATGGTTTTGCACTTGTACGTTCCTCTTTTACGCCTTTATAACAACATGCGATATAATAAGCACATGAAAATGCAGGACTGTTGAAACTATAATTTTACCTTTTATCACTATAAAGCAGGATTAGAAGATTGAAAGGGTACTAAAATGCGAAGGAAGTCCTCCAAGTCGACATGACGCATATATATTACAGGTAATATGTACTTTTCAATTTCAAGGAAAAGAAGAAGCGAAATAGGAAAACAAGAAACAGGGGTTGCAAAGAATCAAGTTGATTTATTCATGAAAAACCAGCTTCAATCTAAACGGCTTCCATACATCCGAAATGACTCGTCCTTTCGTCGCTTGTCTAGATGTATTTATATGTGTGTACACTGTATATTTACATCCTTCTTGCAGCAGCAGCACCCCTGTCTGTCTGTACTACATTAGTAGTTTCCTATTGCAAAATTAATTTGTTATAAAAAGTGTGTTGTTCGATGCCGTCGTGTTCTATGCAACCCCTTTCAATCAAGCAATAAAAATTCCGATGTGATGTCATTTGTGCTATTTGATGCAGAAACTCGATAAAAAGTATTGACAATCATTTTTCCGATGGCGACGGGTTAAAGGGGCAAAGTAAGAAAGTGCCTTTTCTTTTTTAGAGTTACATTATTGGTACATCATGTACAATCCGTGTTGTTGTTGGAAATTCGTGATGTGCACATTTCAAGTTTGCAGATGAATGATGATGACGACAACGACAATGCATTGTTGTTGTTGATGCGTTGGTGTTCGCACTCAATTAGGATAAGAATGCGGATCGCGACGCGATAAGCTGCACAGCTTGCATAAACTTTGCTTTTTTCGCTTGACTTCGTGGGAATTAAATAAAGAACGCTGGCTTTTGTACACTTCGTTGCATTATGGCAGTGACGAATAAAATTGTGGAATGAATGCTTCCTTTGCTGCTGCTGCTGCAGTTGCCAATTTACTTCCTTATATCTCGTTTTTCTTCATGCCTGCTCATTCACACACCTACATACAAACAAAAGGGAATCAGTCAGTTGACCTCGCAAACCTCGTGCCTTTCTAATAAAAAAACTGTGACCGCATAAAAAAGTGCGAAATGATGCTAATTAACCCCATCATCATCCTTCATTTTGTCATATGAATGTAATGTGAACGCTCCGCGTAGTGTACATCGTTTGAGGCTACACTTGCAAAAAAGAATATTGTTGAACCCGTTTCTCAAGCCCAAATGGAAATAAAGTGTTGGTTTGCCTAGGCCGTTCAAGTTCTTGTAGTTTATTACCATCTTGCGAGTGCAGCAGAAAGGTTTTAAACGAAAGAGAACAAAGGTGTGCTTTGGAGAATCAGCTTTGAGGTTTCTTTCAAGATGCCGTTTCTTCAAACTTTAATCCCTTCACAGGTCTATAGGTACAAGTAATAAGTCACGAATAACAGTTTGTACGGAATATTTCCTGAGCGTTAAACGTATCTGGCAGGATGAACACCACCGTTTCAATGTTCACTTTTAAAGATTACCTATATGACGTATAGAGAGATCAATGCGTCAAAGCTTCCATTTAAAAGTTTTCCTTGTGAAAGCCTGTTTTTGTTTCGCTTTTAAATGTTGTTGGTTTAAACAGTTTAAATAGCCATTTTTCTTGCTGTCATATAACTAATCTGTACATGCATATGGTACGTACGAACACATTTCATTTTACCTTGTTAGCCGGTTACTAATCATTGTTTTAGGCAGAAAACAGAGACAAGCCAAAAACTTCAATTGCCGTTTTGCAACCTCACTTTTATCAAGCCGCGTGTGCGTGTACTTTTAAATTGAAATGAATGCTACTTTACCACACAGCGAGTTGTTATTGAACTTGCAAAAGCTATTTTTGCATATTTGTATATTTTCCTTGTAAACTTTTATGTATCTTCATTAGCATATTTCAACTTGCATTTGAAAATGGTACAAATGAACTATCGGATGATGAAAGAAAGTAAAAGCTGTCAATTTTCTGGTGTACGTCAATACCTGCCTCTCTTTAAATAGGACAGGAGTCAAATCCAGAGATCCATTTTGACACGCTGCCCTTTAAACAACAAACTTTGAACTTCAGCCGTGAATACTGCTGTGTTAGTTGGTATAATATGCTTACCAGGGAACACGCGCATAATTTTTTGCCATTTTACTAATTACAAATAGCGTTTGCGTTGCAAATAAAAAATTATCTCTCACAAGCAAAAAAAAGAGCATTTTTGAGTTTTGGCACAGTATCAGGTATCCTTTTTCTGTTTTCTGAACCATCTGCCTGATCGTTTCTGCCAATAATAATACAACATTCGCAATTATTATCACTGGTTGACATGCATTGCTTGTTCTTAATGCTTCCAACACCGACGACGACGTGACGTCAAATTACTATTTGCTTGCGGTTGTCTGTATGCTACGCTGTCTCACTTTCACTGAGCAACCAACTGAATGCTACATCGAGCAAGAGCAAACTAGATTAAATGCTTCGGTTTTTCCACACGAAACCCGCAAATAGTGTGTAGGAGTGACGATTCAGCTCATCAACCGTGTCATTTGCTTCAACTTATCGTTGGCTTTCAGAAAATGTCGTTTATCTCAAGTCAGCGAGCCTCCCCACACGTGTAAATCATAAAAACCAACTAGTGACGTCTCCTTATCCAAAATTTTAAGCTGTAGACACTTCATTGATGATTTATGATTGTGTGCCATTGTTGTGATGATCAGAGTTAATAAAGATCTCATATACTTCCTCTCTCCAGATACTCCTCCTTACATTCTATGCTAAATTTTCTTCGAATAAACTATTCTAGGGCATCTACATATAATATTAAGTCAACCATAAAGTCTAGAAGTAATATTTATGAACTTCTTAATGAAATAGAAAGTACATTTGATACATACTTTTCATCTGACAATTTTTTTAGCTACCGAAATGTTTCAGGCACGATAAAAATTGCATTCCGTCAAAAGTATGATTTGTATGGATAATATTACCCTGTGGGATTCTCATGACATGATCAAGAAATACAAGATGAGCTCTATTTCTCTAAAGTTTCTTCTTGACGCATTTTAACATATTTTTTTAATGCTAAAATTGCAAAATTTACAGCGGGTCATGGTCATCACATAAAACAGAAAAATCTTTACATTTTAAATGTTTATTTATGTTTTATGGGGGACAACCCGTGTTTTGCCACTCGCTCCAGATATCAAGTCTCCGTTACTTGTCCCTAGAATGGACATATGTTGCGCAGAACGTGCTGTTGGATTTGAAAGAATGGCCGCGATAAATATCGTCTTCGATTTTTCCATTTTATTATTCTTCGCCAAAAATAATAATAAGAATGGCTAGCAGGAGCAGTCGTGGAATATTCCAACGTAAAAACAGGAAGGACTTTCTTGGCAGGCTTTATGAATCCATACAAGATGTGTTTTGTACTCGATCGTAAAACTGCTCTCTCTCTGACTTGGTCCGGTTTTTTGAGCAACATTATTCAAAGTACTTTAACTTATATAATATTCAAATACACTAATACGCCTTGCGCATATTACTGTAACTAACATAAAATGATTACAATTTTCACACAAACACAAATCGTACAAAATATGGAGCATGGAGATATGGTGTGGTCATATGTTTATGAAGTTCCAAAAATAACCCATGAATCGTGAAGTACTAAAAGCCAGTGTGCTTTCGTACCGGGAGTATCAGGAGGAGTACAAAGATGAGATGGATGTTCCTCCAAACCGGAACCAAACATAAGTCACTCTAGATGAAGCGGTTGCGTTGTGGCTAAGCGTGTACATATCTTAACTAGGTTGGATTCCTCTTTGTATCAAACGCCACATGAAGTTTCAAGAGGCTTAACCATCGTGCATTATTATCATAACAGCAACAGCTCAAGGCAGAGGGCTGTAAAATGTAGTAGAGAGAAGTTGTACATGCAAGAAGAGAAATTAAAGGACGACGTTTACAAGTTTAAACGTTAAAAATGCACGCTTCGGGATCCGTTTCGTGTGCGGAGGTGTATTTCTGCCAATTTTTGCATTAAGCCAGAACGAGCAAACGTTATATTACTTCAATTATGCATATGTGCGTATGGATGTCATCATGTGGATACACTTAATATGCTTTCTAACATGTGTGAAAGCTGCATAAAGGAAAAGGAAAAAATATAGAGGACAGTGACGACGACTTTTCCTCTGTCCTCCATTATCTCGTCTCTCTCTCTCTCACACACTCTGAAGATATGCATGGATATAGTTCATAGTGGGGAGTGTGAAGTTAAAATACCATGCTCTTACAAGCCATCAGCCTTTCCTTTGAGACTAATGCAATCATATTCATTACTACAAACAGAAAAATAAATGGAGCTACTATTTAGTCGTTGTAGGATTTTAAAAGGAAATGCACGTTTGCACGTATATTTAGGTCATATCGTTACTTAACTGTTTGCTCTTGCTCAGTCTTCCAAGGAGGAGGAACTCTCCACAAAATTTTCGCTTTTGGCTTCAGTTACTCTCTTGACATAGCCAAAGATTCATGTCAACAGGAAGCTGTCCAATAAAGTGCTGACGAAGTCTTTTGTTGTTTTGTCTTTCTCAAAGAAAAGTCATTGAAATAAACGTAACGATTTAACAAAGAGATAAAAGGAGAGTCAAGTGAAACTCCACATAAACAGTATTTTTCACGTTCCAGAGAGTATATTTCAAGTTTATATATCGAAATGGCTGTAAGTTGCACCATTGCAATTTATTTTGAAGTGAATTGGTTAAAGATAAAAATTTGGACATTTAAATTAAAAATTGGTTTTAATTCGACCATTTATTATTACCTGTATTAGAAACGAAACAAGGAATTGGAAGCCGAAGTAATGGGATGGATTGCGGAAGTTTTAGGGGAGCCCCTTCCTGCTGGTAACTTTGAGGACATTTTCAAAGACGGAGTGCTCCTCTGTAAACTCATCAATAAAATGGCCACCTGATAGTGTTAAGAAGATTCAAACAAAAGGAACAAACTTTCAGCTCATGGAAAACATTCAAAGGTAAAAGAAATTTTTAAAATCTCAATTTTATTGTACAGGTGCATAGCAAACATTTAAATAGCTTCAGTAGCATCCGTTACACGAAATTATATACGTCGACTGATTTACTTATCAAAATTTAATTAGTAACTGGCTCCCCATTTACAAAAGCATACCTGGAACATACACGCATTCGCATTTTCAACATTTCGATTGTGTGTACTAGATAAAATACTTCAATTTTAAAGTAGCACAGCAATAGATCCCAGTGGTTAACTACTTGTCACATTTCGTCTTTAGCAAAACGACCTTAGCAGTGTAAGCCCGAATGTATCGATGTTACATGTGTGCATGTCGTTCAAAAGCTTCACGAGGAGTTCATGACAAATAACGCGTACAAAAAGATGCGGAAAGTGAAGTCTACATGTTTTTATCAACACAGTCATACTATACCATACGCTTCTTCATTTATTTGTGGCGTGATCGCGTTTCGAAAGAATTCTATAAAAATGCATTCAATTAATCGTAGGCTTTATTCGTTGCGAGAGCTCATTATGTTCGTGAACTGCTGGACCAGTAGTACTTGTTTTATCTCTCGCATCCCAAATAAAAAGAGGAAAAGTTAAAAATCGCGAGTTATTTAAATAATGACCGATTTTTTCGTTATATGGTGTTGTAGGCGCACACTGCATTTTAGTTGTTTGGAATTCTCTTCTGTGCATTGTACGATGATGGCGTATACAAATATAAAGTCATTTCGTAGACAGATATAGGGTTTATTTTGAATTTGGAACCATGTATTTCTGGGTTCACGGAAAGACAATTTTAGACACATTGACAACAACCGTTTATCATCCACCCACGCATACCAAATTCTCGTAGAATGACTTGTTTTTGCAAGCAACATTGACTTTTTTGCAGCTTACTTGGAAATGCGATACCTTGACGTGCGTGCATAAACCATTTTAGGATAAGTATGAGTCTATGCGCAAGTTAAAAATTCAAGACAAGTGTGTAGAAACCACAAGGTACTTTTTAAAGATATAAAACTACATGATCCCCCATTACCCATGACGTTGATCAGGCAGAGTTTATTTATTAAAGTTTGAATAAATTATCGAGCATCTCAGAAAATAGAATGAGATTTAAACATCCTTGGCAAGATTTTGTTTTAGAACGACATCATATATCACACATATCACACATCGTTTCGTGATCGAATCGTGAAACTCCAAATTTTTACACGACTTCTTTACAGATTTCAGGCGGCCATTAAAAAGTACGGCGTTCCAGAGGAAGAGATATTTCAGACTGCGGATCTGTTTGAAAGAAGAAACATCAACCAACGAATTTTTACATGACTTCTTTACAGATTTCAGGCGGCCATTAAAAAGTACGGCGTTCCAGAGGAAGAGATATTTCAGACTGCGGATCTGTTTGAAAGAAGAAACATCAACCAAGTTGTTTTGAGTCTTTACTGCCTCGGAAGAATTGTACGTTAGACGTCACTAAAGCGTCATGCTATTTGCTATATCCTTCTGCATATTTTCGGTATTCCGAAAATGCTGCTTGGGCAAATGTGTTGACACGATGATTGATTATGTGTATATTTTGCGTGTACTCATTACAGTCTCAGAAACATCCTGAATGGACTGGACCCACACTTGGGCCAAAAATGGCTGAAAAGAATGAGCGTGAGTTTACCGAAGATCAATTAAGGTCATCCGAAGGTGTCTTGAATCTACAAATGGGTTACAACAAAGGAGCCTCCCAATCAGGTCACGGAGGATTCGGAAACAGTCGACACATGTGAACAAGCGAAGATTTTATTGTATGCCATTTTGCTGTCGTTGCTTTTATTTTTTTTCTTTTACATTAGCCAGCAAATTTATTGACTGTCTACGAGTTTACGATGACAATGCAAACAAGCAGCACTCAACACTTACTTTCCCGTCGTGTAAAAGTGCCCAGAATCAATTTGCCTTGTACTTTCATGTAAAACCTTGTATACTTTCCCTGATTCCAGGGCCAGATCTGGATCTAGTTATACACATACTATGTATACACACGTTATACAGTTATACACATACTACATATGTATACTCGCTTGAATGCCAAAATTTGAAGGATCAGAGATCATGAAAAATTCAGTATACAGATTTTATTGAATCATAATCAAAATGAATCACAAAGTTTTTGCTAAAATATATTCAATATCTCTACATAATGTTTCCTTTTTAAATGTACCATTTTTGTGAGTAATTATATTTTAACAAAAATACATATGACAATATCTGTTATACACCGGAAGTACTACATTTAACAAAATTATTTTTCTTTCCTCAACAAACATACACACATATACATATGGAACATGCACATTTTAACTTAACAAACAGGAAAATTTTCACTACACTCTCAGCAGAACAAGCATACATATATACATGACATGATAAGCCCAAGGACGCAAACACTGCACTAGTAGAATGTAGAAAGGCCAATTGCTTTTAATTTGTCTCATCTTATTATTTCAACAAATACGATAGGGTGATAGAAGAAGTAACAAAGTATATATATGTACGACAAAAATTAATCTTGATAATATTGATTTATATGTTCGTTATTAATTAAATATGTTATTTTGGCTAATTTGTTTTCTGAAGGTTGCAAGTCGTAGTCGCGTAGTACATTATGTAATTCTTATGCGGTGCAGGGTGCACACACTATTTCATGACATTCCATGCCTAAAATAATTCGTTTCATTTTTGGCATTCTTCTTGCTACTACTTGGCTATTGCTGCTTGTCACAGACGTCACGTGTATGTAGGTATGCAGTAATAATTTTCGAACAGTGTGCCATCAATAAATACTTACTTCCTCCGTTATCAACAAAAGTTACTATAAAGCGGCAAAAGTACGTATAATTAGTACTTGAGCTACAAAACGTCAAAATGATGGAGTACACACGTGCCAGTAAATTAATTTCATCCGTATTTTAACCTGACACTATTCAATGATAGGGAGTGTTTTAATGGCGTGTACATATGTGTTTATTATCGCAAAATATGCATATATTTTTATTACATTCTTCACAAAGGCTGTAATAATAGCGCTGTCCTCGAGTTTACTTCTTAACTTTTAATACACAATCTGACGCGCACCGATCCTGAGGGATGAACTTGGCATTTTGACACGACTTGCAGCTGCTGCCTTCCTTTTATCAATGATGTAATCGAAGCTTGGATTCGTGGAACGTTCATTTTTCGATGGGACTGGTTCCTATACCATGTTCCGAAAAGGAAATTCTTTTTTTCAAACTCCCTTTGTCAATGCCAATACTTGAACATTATGTTCCTAAAGTTTTGCTTTAATATGCTGCATCCCTATCTATATTCCTAAATTCTTCCAAGCCAAACATTTATGGCGTGACATGACCTTGCTATATAAATACTCTGAAGACTGTAAGCATAACAGGAACCATCTGGTTGTTACTCCCCCTCGTCAGAGCATTTTTCCTCAAGTGGCATTTCCATGATTTTCCATCTGCACGGTATTTTGATACTGCCAAAAGATGACGTGATGACGAAATCCGAAAGAGGTGACAACAAATGGTACGTGTGACGAGTGACGACAAGCAATGTCAATGTGATGTTTGTGTTTTATCATAATGGACCCACCTCCGAACTATTTACACGTACAAAATGGGGCAGATGTATGCTAAATTTAGAGAGATGATGCAACATGCATAAGGTTGGAATTGCCTCCATCGATCCAATAAAGTGACATAACTTAAGGAAAATCCACAAAGGAAATAAGCGCATATTCTCCATGAAATGTTTCTGGGAGTATCACATAATGTTTAAGTTTATTATGTGTAAATTAAATACAATGTAATAACCGGAACACAAGTTTCATATATAAATTCTGAATTTCAAAAATGCATAATCTTTTGAACTTGTCATTTTTCATAAAATTAAGAATTAGGAGTAATAACGAAATACATGTAACGATATTAATTATTAGAGTTTATCACAAACAAAATGGACGCTAAACTATAATCTTTCTTCACAATAAATAAGTTGAGTAAAAATCGAAAACTGGTAATTAATTTCTGTATCCGCTACTGACAGGAATTTCGTCTAAATTGTATTATTGTTTGTCACAGACTGGGACGCAGCATCGTCATTAGGCGACAAACCATCATTAATTTTACTATTACTATTGCTGTTATTATTAACAGCTGTGCTGACTAGATTTTTAGTTGGCTCTTTCGTACTTTTATTATTAAAACTGGTAGCAGCTGCAGTTTCCCCGAGTGTGTCTTCCGTTTCGGTAGCGTCTGCAATAAAACCTGACTGCGTGGGAGGACTAGAAGAAGTTACCGGTTCCATAGAAGTAGCTTTATGAAGATTTGGAGAAATCCCGTAAGGCCTAAGATGGTACAATAAATACTCTAATACGTACATTTGACTGGGTGTCACGTAGTGAAACGATACAGCTGTGTCGGAACAGCAGTCCATGCCCTGTGAGTGTCAAATAAAATACAAAAGAAAAACAAAAGATTCATTATTCCAATAAAACTTTAGTCGCCCATTTGCACACGTAGTAAACTCGTTATTTGTATTTGTGTAAAATATGCATAGAACTTTGCCATAAAATGAAAAGAAATTAATGAAGTTACGACTTTTTTTTACCTGTTTCTGAGGATAGTAAATGTATTTCCAGTACCAAAAGCTTTCATCCACATGGCCTGGAATAACGTGATGCTCAGGAACAAAAGGATAAAAATCTGTAGCGACCATAACCATCACGCGAGTCTCCCGCTTCAACTCCAACGCTTTGCATACAGCGTCCTGAGAACATGAATGCAAACATTACAAAATGTATATAGAAAGATCCACAGTAACTTTCAGTGGGGCAATAATAGTATTTACCCATTTCCACATCCTCTGCACCTCCGTGATCTTGTCTACACTTTGCTTTATTTGGAATGGCTTCCTCAACGAATTTCTTGAGTGCTTCCTTACTCAACACATATCCTGGAAAATTTCATTCGTATTAACATTTAATCTTGTCGACCATCATTTGTCTATTCATTTTCTTAGAAATGGAATATACCTGCACCACCACTCATATAGCCCTGTTCAACATAAGGTCTGAATTTGCACCCGAAATATATAGGATAATTAGGGTCATAGTCTTTTAGCATAAATCTCAAGTTTTCAACCACGACAAAAAGTGTCATCGTCGGCTGGAATAAACAGGAATAAAGTAAAATTTCATATCCACAATTTTGCAGGAAAACAAATCATTTGATATGTTACAAGTTCCCCAGAAATTACAATAGAAAACCTACCTTTCATAAACCAGTCAGCGTCCTCAAGATGATTTTCATAAACGTACTTAAAAGCTTCCTTCGTTTTCGCCCAGAGATAATTTCTCCCCTCCTTCACGTTCTTTAATCCTACACTAGGTAGTCCAGCATCTATTTTGCAGCAATACATATAAAACGTGTACGTGTTTACCAGTGTTTCAGTCATGTTGCCTACAACAATGTTAATTTGCGTATGGACCACAGTTTGAGGCATTGGGGCACTGTGAAACCGACTTCTTCTCTACATATATGATTATACGCTGCAAATTTTGCACTGCATTGTAACTATCTCAGAAATAGCTTTTCTTCTCCAATTGATCCCATTTTTTAATAAGAAAAATTGTTATTACATGACAATGAGAAACTTCCTTATTAACATCCATTTGTAGATGACACCACGTAGTGTTATATGGTGCATGAAGTATTTTACTATACACGTCTGTAACAAGACTACCTCAAACTTCGTGTTCAGATATGTTGGAAGTTTATGTTGCATTGCTCACCATCTTCACTGCTCATGAACAACAGCTTGTTGCATCTCCTCCCCCACGTTCTTTTAACATGAATGGCTTTTTTCTTGTGATTAACTGGGGTAGTCATGATCCAACACAAAACTCGCACTTCCTTTGCCAGAGTCTGCGCCTCGATATCAGCTCCTTTATGCATATCTTCATCCTGCTGATGCTCCGACACTTCCTTTGAAGGACCAGCATCCCCCTCTACTGCCGCATGGGAATGAGGATCACCACGCTCTTCACCATGTCTGTGCCCATGATCATCAAGTGACTCGAGTGTCTTTGTTTCTGGTTCATCAGAAGTCTCAGATTGAATCCTAACGACCCATAAAATTAATACAAAACAATCGTTACATTTGTACTCAATATACTTCGTATACGATATAACATATGCCAAAATAAAATAATAATCATTCAATATAAAGTATTGAAAACATTTTAAAATATAACGTAATAAACACTCAAACGAAAACAAAATATAGAATATGCCATGTTCTGCGGATATGCCTACAAATCAAAATTGCAAGCAGATACATAACTCTGTTTCTCTCGCTTTAAAGGTGCAGGTACATTGGTGAGGAAGTACGTTTGGGGTAAGGTGAATCACTAAAAAATATAAAAATATATATAGCTACATCGGCAACTGCATCTTTTTACCGATCTTTTTTGACATGCAAGCTAATGCTAAACTCAGTAATAAAAAAGTTACAAAATTAATCTTCGTCAATACACAAAAATAACCAAAAATTCTAAAGAAAACTCAGCATTTGCAACACGACTCATTTTGTTATAATAACGTAGAATAAATTATGGAACCTTTGCTGGGGTGGAAAAAGCAGGGAAGATTGTTGTAATGACGTCGTATTAATATTGAGAAGAACATATGCGAATCCGAATCCAAAAACAATCCCCACAGATAGAGTTGCGATGAAACTTCTTCCCAATCTTCCTGGAGAATGCATTGTTCGTACAATCTTCTCTCTGTTGAGTGATGGTAATCAGGGAGAATTTGAGTAGTTTAAATTAATTAACTACAAGTGAATTGGCATACACTATTAAGTCTTCATTACATTTACTAGCATGTCGCAACCTCCAACAACAACCCTGTTTAATGAGTACACCGTACACCGTTTGAAATGCCATTGGTGGAGGTTACAGATTATTTGGGATCTCCATATCCTCTCTAAAACTTAGCTTATATAATTATTCCGATTTTCCACGCAACTGTCACTTTCTGCACTAACCGAGTAATAACAATCTCCAATATTAATACCAAAACCACAACAACCACATATTTCCATGACAACCACCTTTACTAATTTGTTACGTTTTGCAGAACACCAGTTCAGTTTCTATCCTAGTTGGCGAGCTATCAATAGTTTGCACTCGCACTGAACAAAGTACGAAACAAGTGGTATGGTAAAGAAACAAGATCCTATGAGCCGCCGCCACCATTATCATGAACTGGTGCGGGGGTGGCAGGACAATGCTTGATCACATCCCTATAAAGTATGTGTATTCTAGTAACTGCATAACAGATTAGATCCCACATTTGCATGAAACCTGTCGATTGTCGTCGCTGCTCCAAAACTTACTACTTACACGAACACACATGCTATACCCAATAACAAAGTTGGTAAAAACTTTCCAATGAAGGGTGTGTAGTATTTGGAGCGCAACAAGGATGGAGGGAGAGAGGAGAGAGGAAATGCAAGTTTATTTTACCGAAATGTTCCTATTGTCCTGCTATAAATAAACTTTTAACATTGACATAGGATATATATCAATGGGCTATCAACCAGGGGTCTGCATGTATGGGGTAGGTTTTTTTCATACTCGACGAATACTCAAAAAAGGAAGAAAAAAACATTAAAATTACTGCCGAATTTGATGCTGCTGAATGACGAGGATGCTCGTCATCTCACAATGTGATACAATTTGAATTCATTATTGTCCGTATATATGCGTCTCTGGCTTCATAGTAAATGATGCTGCAGATGGCATAGACTTTTCCAACAGTGCGTCCCTGTTTGACAGATATATCAGATTGCTCTGCATATATATAGATGTGTTTGTATTAAAGTCAAATTATTGAGCCGGGTCATTAACTAGTGAGGATGGAATGCTAGAGATTATACTTACGTCGACGTAAAAATAATAATAAAAGTATCTGTGATTGAGATTTAGAGGGACCATATCTGGCTCCTCATGACGCTCTCTGAACAGATATTAATATTACAGTCGACCGAACAACATTCATTATAAAGGCTAGTAGCAAGAGGGCGACAATATGTGTATTTCAGAATATTATATTATCATTTTCTATAAACCTTGGGACTGTTTATTGTTATTATTATCTCCAGCGAGTCAGTTGTCGAAACGAAACACTCACTGAAACCTAATAAATAATACATGCGGCATGTGGCTATCACCCACCACCAAGAACAACGCGAGAACAAGACCAATATTTTCCTAATACAAATATCCTAATAGTCTTACTGGAATTAATGAAATGTAAAGAGAGCCCATTTTATAGGGATTTATCGGTATACGTTTCTGGTATGTCTCACACTGACATTATAACAGGAAGTCTTCTACTAAGTATTGTATAGTCTCGCGTCATGTCACATATACACACACACACTCAAATCTGTCTTTCAACGTTTTAACAGCAGCGAGCGAAAGCAGAATACCTTGTGTTTAGTTTTGCTGGAAAAGCAACACTAGAAAAGTGTTCTGTACACAAGGATTTAATTCGACGTTAATCCAAACTATCCTGTACATTTAATTTTACTAACGTCATAACGTGTCTGTATAATGAAATGTAAAGAGAGCCCATTTTATAGGGATTTATCGGTATACGTTTCTGGTATGTCTCACACTGACATTATACCAGGAAGTCTTCTACTAAGTATTGTATAGTCTCGCGTCATGTCACATATACACACACACACACACTTAAATCTGTCTTTCAACGTTTTAACAGCAGCGAGCGTTTTAAAAGCAGAATACCTTGTATTTAGTTTTGCTGGAAAAGCAACATTAGAAAATATATTCTGTACACAAGGATTTAATTCGACGTTAATCCAAACTATCCTGTACATTTAATTTTACTAACGTCATAACGTGTCTGTATGCAATTTTACTATGAAAAGGTTGAAGATGCTGATGACAACATAATGGGGAGGTTGGTTGGACAAAAAACGGTACTTTGGTGAACGGTGGTTTCCTATTGGTCACGGTTTCACATCTTCAAATTAGCTAATAAGAACAAGATGCTGCATATCACAAAACTATTGTACATTCAAAGAAAGACAGCTAGCACCTCGTATTCACAAGAAACACAATTAGAATGACAGATTGAAATGATCTGGAAACGTCAATTACACTTAACCAGCTTGAAATGTAAATATATTCCGTTGCGTCACATATTTTGTTCTTTTGAATTAATTCAAGATCACTGGCATTATAGTGGCATACCTACTGTACGTGTATTGCAAATTGCACATTGCTAAAACAGTTAACAATAAAAATGAGCAACGAATCAAGATTTGTTGTAAATCGTTTAAAATAATGCACAATGTTGACTGTCAAAAATTGATGGTGCTGTCACAGAAGCTGAAATCGTGCGTTTTAAGAACAAAGGAAAATCTCTGACATCTGACACTACGAAATAACGTTTTCTGTACATTTGCACGAATTTAACATGTAAATATTTTATTGTGAATTTTCAATCACAGTGCTGTATTTTGCGCAGTCTATTTCAGTCTATCACTGAAAATAATGCACAATGTTGACTGTCAAAAATTGATGGTGCTGTCACAGAAGCTGAAATCGTGCGTTTTAAGAACAAAGGGAAATCTCTGACATCTGACACTACGCAATAACGTTTTCTGTACATTTGCACGAATTTAATATGTAAATATTTTATTGTGAATTTTCAATCACAGTGCTGTATTTTGCGCAGTCTATTTCAGTCTATCACTGAAAGCTTTCCAACACAACAATTCAAAACGTTTATGTCTTCTGTCCCAACTAAATAATTTGTAAATGCACTATTTGATTCACGAAAATTGTCCTTGACTTGTTTTTAGAACTATGTAATCCCAATAAAGAGTAATTTAAACGCATCACTGATCACTGATGATGACGGCACGTTTTAAACTCGCTACTCGCAACTCTACAAATTAAAATTATGTTCAATGCTGCGGTTCCAACCCAACGCAAAAAGCCATAATGGAATTTTCATCCACACCTTTCGCTGTTTTCGTCCGTTAAAAAGAGGAGAAGCACAACAGCCTCTGGATTTTTATAGTGATACGAGAACGTTTAAAAATATTTTATTCGTGTTTTTATGTCTGCACTATATGTACACACTATGTATGATTTCACCTGTAGATTAATGGCTGGAAATACACTAATTTGACTGCTGACATGCAAGGAATTCCTACACACGGCAAACATTTTATGATTCGTTTTTTAAATATAAATTACTCTCGCAAAGGTGCAAACCCTTTTTGTCTCGAGTCTTCCACAGGGCCATTATTGGTATTAAAGTACAGAGACATGATACTACACTATATTTTTTTTAAAATTTTAACTTGCAGTTGGATTAAAAATTCTGCATGTGTGGCATGTTGCTACAAAGTTTTGGGATGTAATGAAATGTAACATGGTGCAGCAACAAAAATGTACTTTATTGTTATGTAACGCGACTACTACTACTACAACTGCATCTACCACACAAAGGCAAATCATTTGCATTTCAGTTTTGAAGTCATTTTACATTATTGTCTTTTGAGCTGTAGATGATGAAGATTTGTAAAATTGCATGCCACCACCACGCTAACATCATCATCAGTTGGCTTTGCCTCATAATAACCGGCTCCAATAAAATGCGTTACTTAATGCTTTTTACACTAGCACTTTATACTTAGGTATGGTACTGCTGGGATTAGCCAATTCCTTTTTTAAATACAGCCAGATCATCAAAATACTCTGTCAATGATGGTGTCTCTGCGGATAGGAGGATGCGGCTTAAAAATGATTCTCATCGACAAGAGCGCATCTATGTCAATCATTTTATCATACATATTTGCACATAATTCATCCAACAGTCAATGGAAGGCTGAAGATCGTATTTCGTATGAGTTGGCAAGCTGTGCGCTATAACTGCCACAGCAAGTCGCTCGATTAAGCCACATTAATTTATGTCAATATTCCACACAACAGCAGGGCTTTTAAATTCCTTTATTGCTGCAATTTAGCAATATTCACAAATTGGTAGCCCCAATCATTTATTAGGTCTATGCATCTTATTCTACGTATTTATCGCTGTCGTTTCAGCGGAGTAAATGTAAATACCTTAGAATATTGCTGATAGGAAATGGCTATATGTAATGGGGGATTTGCGGTTATAAATGATACCGCATTGATACCTTCAAAATTACGAATGCTGTAAGGCCAATGCTATACAGACAATAAAGATATACAGAAATTCAACACATATGTATCTTTCTGGTTTCCGTTGCAATTTCCGATCTATCGACCTCATAATAATGTGAGATAATTATGTTGGTTAAAAATGTCATGTGTTTTTAAGCAGGTCCATATATAACAGTGTATGTATGTGGTCAGGTCACGTTAAATACTTGTGCACAAAGTAGCTTTAGAATTTCGGACAAAGACAACACCGACGCTAAACAAGATAGGCAGATTTATCAAAATCCAAAAGAACCATTTTATACACAAAAATGGTTGCAATGAGAAAATGTTGCAGGTTAGAGCTACATGGATTTTTCACTTTATGTATAGGTATAGCAGTTTACTCGTGACACGATCAACGTCAGTAAGCCCAGGAAATCGACATAACAGGATAACGCGTGATATGGATCTATAATTGCTAAACCGGAAGCGTGCCAGCGAGGCAAACAAAAATTGTTTTGTATTTACTCAAGCCACGTTTAACTTTTCCCTAGCACAATAATGAAATAGTTTCCAAAATGTGTATCCGATATACAAATGAGTATATCCATTCACTGGTATTGTGTCGTCAATGTCGTGTCCGCCAGTCCAGTTTAATGGGCATTTTGACCCACGCATCCATTCATAGATGTTTAATCGTTTAAAAGAATTTACCCCTTACCTGCTCTCCCTTATTTAATATATGTGAACAGTAGCACATCATAGAAGATTTATATGCAAACATAATATTAAATATAGCAACATTTAGTTAACTATTAAATTAATGCCAAAATTTAATGAAATGAAATGAAATTTGAAGTAGCGAACAGACATATTTTTATCGTAAAAAGCTTACAAGTTTTATAAAACGTATTACTGTACAACCCTGCAGCTATTTGGTTTATAAGCACGTCATTTACATGAACACTGGTTTTATAAGATGCAAATCCTCAAGTTGTAAAAATCATATCATAATCATGATTATGGTTATAGCCTTGCTTATGTACCATTCAATACATATTTTAGGCAAAGTGAACTGATGGCTGACGGTGAGTCCGCGTTCCAAACAATGAATCCGTAATTTGATGTACCATTTAGACTTCAAACTGTGTAAACGACGAAACAGCGAGTAATAATTTAGGTAAAGTGAACTGATGGCTGACGGTGAGTCCGCGTTCCAAACAATGAATCCGTAATTTGATGTACCATTTAGACTTCAAACTGTGTAAACGACGAAACAGCGAGTAATAAATTACAAAATACAAATGGTGCAATTCATGTTTGAGTTGTAATGAAACTGTAATTCACATTTTCACCCGCCCAAAGTCGCTTTTTAAGAAAAATGCAAGCCGTACCTTGTATTTAACAAGATTTGTCGATTTATGCGGGTGGAGCGGAAAATGTTCATTACGACAAGCACTTCGCTGCGATTTGCGTGCCCGCTGTGTAATAAGAGGAGGAGCCTTGAAAATTATATTATGGCCTGATAATAATAATAATTCTCAGACAGCAATGAATAATGAATGACGATACGAGTGCCGAGTAGAGTGTTATACTCCAGTAATCAATTAATATACATTCTATCACAATACCGGCTTGGGCTAATTAATCTATATTGACTTTCATAAGTACTTTTTTCCCTTACACAGGTAGTGATACTGTTGAGGAAGAATAATTTTCAAATGAAGGACATAGCTACGACATGAGATTCAGAAGCTGAAAATTAGTGTAGCACTGATTGCCTCAAGTTGAACAGATCATTAATTTCAACTTTTTATATAAATAATAGCACAAAATTGATTACGCAAGAAAAGACTTCGTCCTCATTATATTGTTATGCTTGACAATGTACCAAAAATACTTGTTTTAAAAAACGGAGTGGAAACACCAATTTTTTTCAATTATGAACAGCACATAATCGATTTTTGCTTTACGTTTCAGTTGTACCTAATGAAACGTACCCTTTTAGTTTCCTTTTAGTCCTTATATAACTATTCGCGTGTAACGTATAATGTTGGACCAGGTATACAAACGACGATTAAGATAAATTTTCTCTTACAATATTGATTCCTTTGGGCGATTAATATTTAGAAATAACAAATCTGCCGAACTGCGTATTCTAATTTATCCATTTGCTCCTTTTCATATCTTCTCTCCGCTTTGTAAACACCAACACAATCGATGCAAAATATAGACAAATTTTGGCACACTGTGCGTGCAAATACAAAAATGAATTTCTATATATTTTAACGTACTATTTAAACGTATTTTGTTATAGTTTGAGTACAACCCACCCAAGTAAGTTTCTCGCGTTTACTATGTTGTTTTCCTCCATAAATTCCTCCTTTACTAAACTGAGTCTACCAAAAATTATGTACATTGAGGGCTCTCGCAATTTATACAAAGTTGAAATGGGTTACAAGTAAAGACATAAATATAACATTTGAAAATGGGAATATTGATAAAAGAAAACAAACTATACTATTTAAACGTATTTTGTTATAGTTTGAGTACAACCCACTCAAGTAAGTTTCTCGCGTTTACTATGTTGTTTTAAAAATCTAAAGACTCATCGAAAAAATCCCTCCTCTACTAAACTGAGTCTACCAAAAATTGTGTACATTTATACAAAGTTGAAATGGGTTACAAGTAAAGACATAAATATAACATTTGAAAATGGGAATATTGATAAAAGAAAACAAACTTTAAAATCTTACCTTACTAGTGTATTGTCTTTTAACCAATAAATGTATCTCTTCAATTAAGACCGATGTGCAGTAACGTTGTAGTATTTTTTCCACGCTGGCACACTCGACTCGTCCGATGTCCCAATCATTTTATTTTATTCAATCAGATATGTACACAAAACATTGCGTTTGGTCTGCCAACGGTACTCCAGTAGCATTTTAAATCTTGAAATTCAGTCCATATAATGATACAGAGTATAAAAACTGGTAACAAATNCAGATATGTACACAAAACATTGCGTTTGGTCTGCCAACGGTACTCCAGTAGCATTTTAAATCTTGAAATTCAGTCCATATAATGATACAGAGTATAAAAACTGGTAACAAATAAAAACAAACAATTATTTCCAATTCAGCAATCAAAATGTAATAAACAACTGGTTTTTAAATGAATAACTTACGTCGTTTTCAGCCGCTACAAGAAATAAGTAGCAACCTGTTTAAATATAATTTCCACTGCTACTGGGAACAGTATTACTAAATGGTAAGTAAAAAATGGAAAGGCTATCCCATTCCTCTCCAGCTGGAGCAGACAGAGAAAGAGTCAAGGTGGAAGATGAAAAACAATATTTGAGGAAAGTGTCTGGTTTAATTAACAAGTTGTTATTGCTATCATCGAGAAACGATGATGTAAGTGATAGACCTTCGGCAAATTGGATCCGTCTTGTTTTCATTGCCATTCTTCATGCTCCCTGTCAATATTTAATCAATTTTACTAAAATCAGTAATCAAACTTGTATCCAGTTACTATTGTTTTATTGTTATTTATTGTAAGGCGAAATAAAGTAAAATGCGTCCCCTTAACCAGCTAGCAAGGAAAATTCGTTTGGTGCGTTAACTTACATTTTTGAACAAACATGATTATTTGTTGGTGTAGTTCACAAAACGATTGTCTATAGCCAGTCCATAAAACCGGAAGCTTCAACCGTGTCAAACAGCGTAATTTTCCATTACCACTATATTAACTCGGAAGTACTCTTACTTTTTTAGGGTGAAAGGTGAACTGAAGAACAGTCGCGAGCTGTCTTTTTGCACACCATAAATTCTGTACAATGTTGACCGATGTGAACTCAACGCTTATTTCTTCAATGATCAATCAAACTTTTTTTATTTTATGCATTTTATAAACTTGTGTGCCTATGTATCGTTTTCCATACTAACAAGTGCTGATAAAGAGATATAGGTTGATGTTGATGTTGATATTTCCCATATGAAGAAATTTTCCAGCCTCAGTGTCTTATTTCATTGAGATACAAAAAGGATTTCTTTTTTGAGCATATGTGGTATGTAGTAAATCAGCTGCATAGGGTGAATTTGGACTTTCACATCGTAAACACCGTCCCATCATCCGTGTAACGGTGTCTTTCACGACCAGTTCAAACATCGACATATGTGCTATAAAAACCTCACAACTTCCTATTGTTTTTATCCCTATCCATATAGCCACTTTAGTAAGGAATACTGACCACTTGTGTATATACATATGTGAACTTATAGCACGCTACACGCATATTGCTGGAGCAAATTCTAACCCTTAAGGAAAAATTTAAAGCAAAATGAAATGACTCATATGAGGTTTCAGAGTAATGGGGAATTTTCTTAAGTCATTTAATGTTACAAGTTACAAGATTTTTTGGTTACAACATAACATGACTTCTGTGAACAGCTAACAAGCATTCCAGTTTATATATTTTCACATTACGCATTTAATAAAAGTTTAAAATTGCTATCAAATGTGTGTATTTGGGCTATGCGGCTATGCAATTATGAATAAATTAAAAAATACTATCCTTCACTTTATGTTAACTTTTGAAACAAAATGACAAATTGTTGAGGTTTGACTATGGTCGAGATTATATACACTTCAGGACTATCATCATCACAATGATGATCATGATCATGATCATCATGAAAACTTTTTACTACACACAAAGCAATGAACAGCCAGCCAAACAACCGTATTCATAGAATAGTATAAAGTAAAGCTTCGATCTTTTGCCTTTTTCACTCACCTTCCAGCTCCAGCAAAGGGGCAGACATAGACAACTTACTTACTTGTTAGTATGCATTCATGGACTGAAAAGTGGTAGCAATAAAAAATAAAACTGTATGCCGTTCCTCTTCTCTCCTCCGTCATCATAACAAACACCCTTTCTCATTGGACTATTTATTGTAAGCTTTATTCAATCTTAATTCTCAATACTTGAGCATGTTTCTCACATAGTGTGATGGATGATTGGATGAAGTACATAATATTATTACGACAAAGATCATATCTTCAAAAAGGACAAATAACTCGCATAACGGGCTACATTACATGTACACATGTATTCTGTCTTTCTGACACAGTACACGCTACTTACATACTACGTTCTTATTTTGATAGGGATGATTAGACTAATAATCACACATGTTTCCCCACATTTCCCGTTCAGTGCCCAGTCCAGTGTCCAGTCTGTGGCAGTAGTAGTCTTAAATCACGCTCATTTCTGGAATGTTTGTTGTCATTTTTCTTCCTTCTTAAGTCTAAAAACTGCGTGACCCACATGATGAGGGTATACTCTACGACTCTAAGGAAGTTTCTGACTTTGAGTCGCACCACCTCACACGGGAGAGCGGAAACATAATGTCTGCTGCGTTGAGCCGAGTGCCATAAAGTTGTGGGTACAGAGCTCTTTACCTTGAGTCTTTAACGCAGTTTATTACTTGGAAGTATGCAAATATTTGCCTTAGGGTAATATAATTAACGTGTTTAGTGATCCTTAGAACTAGACTTACTTTGCCTTGTTTTAATTTATATTGTTTTGTACACAGTTAGTAGAACATTTTTGTGAGGTAGTTGTTGCCACCATTTGCATGGGCTTGATTAAATATAACGAAAAATAAGTTTTTACCAAGTACAAATACGCAAATGCAACTAGAAGGATCAATTTTTTCAATGGACTTTTTGTTTTGGGTAAGACACATTTTAGTTTTTTACATTAATATTTAATAGACCTGAATGACTGACCAATTAAACTGGAAATTACTTTTTCATTTTGCATGATAGCGTATAAATAAATAATTTACCACTAAACTTTAATAGTGTGGCGGGGAAAAAGAACTGAGATGCTACGGCACATTGATTCTGCTGATGATGAGCTTGTTAGTTATAGTTCACAGCATCTTCTCGAACGGTGATACAAAAAAAGATCAGCTACTGCACTTCGTTGTATGAAAGTTCATGACATAAACTTATATTTCTGCCAATAGACTTCCCAAATGACATTGGCTGATTGCACGCGTAATAAACAGAAAGAGTATAATTGGTATAAATTATACTACGCTGCAACTGCTAGCTTTAAAATGAAACGCAGCATTTATTAAAGCCGCTATTAATGTTATTGGAACTTATACTCTAACAAGGGAGATGAGAGTAACAAAATGGAACAGTCATACCTTTCTTATATGGCTGATATATATATAAATTCCTAAATTGGTGTACACGTGTAATATGTAGATTAATAGAGGATGAAAAAATAGGACATTTCGCCGACAAGATCATGCTATTTTTATAAAATAGCAGTACTAGTACAATGTAAGCAGACAAAAATAAAATCTCTACAAACCGGTTGCTGATTTAGACGGGTCATCATAAACATCTTCATAGGTCATGGGTATTATTTGTCATACACGTATAAATTTAGACTATTTCTTCTACATCATCATCATCTTTCCACTTTCAACTGGTTAAAAATTTCATAAATGCTTTCCTCGTCAGGGGATCTATTAATTAAAGATTCATGACATTTTTCTCTTGTGAAGTATAAGCTGACTGGACAAACACTCCTCTCGCAATAAAAACATGTATACATGCGAACTTGGATAAACTTGTTTAATATGAACGTGAAATGGCATTGCTGTTGCACGCCTGTAAATCAAGATTTTTAGTCATTCTCTCAAAGAACGTCATACGTTTTCATGAATTCAACGCACAATTGACAATGAATGTAATCAGAGAAATATAGTGTGAGAAGTTGATAATGCGACGATTATTACGGTTTTATGAGAAGTGCGCCATTGTGCTTGAATTATTTACAAACGATAGGCTTAAAGAAAAAATCCTGACATTTCTATCCTCGTAATCATATTTCCTCTTTACGTAAAACAGTCTACATTCACAAAACTATCCATTAACTAAAACGACTGCTGTATAGCAAGAGCAAGGTAAGTTTGCTTGTAGATTTTCTCTTGTGGTTTTGCCTAAAGAGGAATTTGTCCTCGTCTGGTGGTGCGTCGTTCGTAGCACCGTCAACCGTGTAGATTGAAGATGATGTTTTGTTTTATCCTGATTCTGGCTTTAATATGCATGTGACGTGCCAATATCTTGTACCTACTTGTTTTTGTCGCTTTTTTAATTAAGTCAGTTTCTTTTAAAAAAGAGACACCACTCACCAAACTCTGCTGTAAGATTGTAACGATCAAGGTTCGTCCCATTTGTATTTTAATAATAAAAATAACGCCAAAAGCAAACTTACACAAAATATTAAATGAAGTTGAGCCCGTTAAAACATTTCTACTCGTCGTTCATCTCACTTTTTTTGTCGGGCTCATTGGATACGCCAAAAAACGTCAATTATTTCTCGCTTCTTATAACTTATAAGCCACACATTACGAGCATGATATTTTAAGGATGGTGTTTCACCAGCATTCTACTTAAGTTTCGTTACCGCTACCGAGCTAGAACTCCACTCGCTTGGTCGGAAAAAATTACAATAATCATAGCAAAAACTTATTTCTGCCACATCATCTTTTCCCTCAATACATCGTAAATCGCAACGATGAAACACACCACCACATACATGCAGATAGCCAAGCACTGAGCTGCCAAGTGCCAACTGCTACCTGGGTGCTAAAACGAAAACAATTGATATTCGTGCACTAGTATTATCGAAAAATGTAAAAAAAAACAGACAAATGCAACAGTAATGGTATGAAAGTAAAAGAGTTAGCGAAACGTACGGCGGCATGAATACATAAAAAATTGACAATGGAGAAGTGGAGGAATAGGAGGAGGAGGAGAAGGAGGACTACACAGCAACAACTAGCCGTACTTGTAGTGATTTATTTTAAATGGCTAACGTGGCTAACTTTGTTTCTTCTTTTACACTTTGTTAAAATTGACTACATAGTTGGTTTGCACTCGACTCTTCATTCCACTAAAGTTTTAAACCAAGTGGCGTGTCGACCAGTACAAATCGCGCATATTTACTTGACTTTAGTTGTTGCTGTTGCTAATAAAACTTCATGAAATTTTCATGACAGAGCACAAATTATTCCCATATTTTCCATAACCCTCCTTCTATGTATCCGTACAGCTTGTGTGTGTAAAGATGAAGTTATGTTGACTATATATGTACTCGATGTACCTATGTTTTATCATACGACCTATGTCATATCATATATGTTGTTGTCTTCTCCCACCCTCCGATTTTGACTTGTTTTTAAATGGCAGTAAAGTAAGTATGACGATGATAATGAAAATGGTCTCTATCAGTGTAGTGTATACTACATGCGCTCACATAAATGTACAGCGTTCATCACGATAAAGTTAAATTAGTTAGTTATTGTTATTACTTAGCAGGCTGGGAGATACACAAAATGGAAATCATTTTTGCTATCGGCACCATTGGCTAGTGGGTTGGCACTTGGCACATGCCCGTGGCTTTGTATGCGATCATGAGTAATTATTATTTTTACACTCGGTTTAGTTTTGAATACGATTATGCTCAATAACGCCACCATCATAATCATCATTGTCATCATGCCGCTTGATCATTACCAGCAGCAACATATCATTCGCCTTTGTAAGAGGCATGTTAACATAACAGTCGTGTTTTATGACTGTGTGTGTGGAGGGCGGATGAAAGCGCTTTCCTAACTTTCATAAACTCGTGTACCTGTTCAGTGTAAAAAGTAAAAATAGCTCCTGTTTGTATTTTTAGCCAAACCAAGAATTCGTGCTCGTGGAGGTATTATTGTAATGGAGTTAATGAATTATAGAACGACAAACTAGCCAACACATTATTTCCCCTTTATATCGGGTTTGGTTACCGCTCTTTACCTTTAAGTGAACTCTCAAAGTAAAACTACTGTACGCACAATTAGCAATATTTGACGTGATTTCCTGTTTATAGTTGATATATGATAATATGTAATAAATTACTTGTGTACTTTCCGATCCCCGGCACATACTAAACAAATTCAATGTTTTCTCTCCAAGAAGTGTGTCTCTTTGTATAAGCGCGCAAACATATTATGTAGCTGTTTATTTACTGTATTTTTCTGTCAAGTTATCATGAAAGATAAGGCCTTGTACATGTTGAAATTATGATTTCTGAAGTGTAAATGAGCGAAACAACACTTTTGACCTCGTTATAAGAAAATGTAAATAAGTGTATATCTGTAATCCTTATAAATTTTTATAATTTACAAGAAATGAGGTTGAAAACAAATAGAGGGGATTTATGATGTGTAGTGCTCAGAATTTGTATTTTATTGAAGAAACGTTGGATTTGGAGTCTTGAGATTTGGGTAAGCCACACACGGCTGTAGTTTATCCAGAAAAAGATTATGTTTACAGTGTAAAAATGTTTGGATAATGCACAAAGGCATACCCTCTCTCTCTCCGCGTGTGCCTGTCCTTTATGCGCATTTAAATTGTAGATCCTTTATTTCTCAAACATCTTGGAGAATATTTTTGAAAGATTGTATATAATACAGTCTAATGTGTACTTGTTGTACGCAAAGTGGTTATTCTGATTGAACAATGTACTTTTGTTACGAATTTTAAAAATTGGCACAAGAAAGAAATGCAAAAAATAACAAAAAAGTTTCTATAAAGCTTTTTCATCCGTCCACACAATGAAAATGCACCATACAATTATCCATGCATTTTAGCACATCGATGCACTTAGAACGAAACAAAAACATGCCATTTTTTCATAATAAATAGAAGCAAAGAAACAATTATTTTTCACACATAATCAAGACAACATATACATACAACATAAAATGCAACTTCTGTATCTGCCTATAGAATTTCTACTAGTGTTTGCGTCTTTCGCATGGCTTTGTTAGTGTTATATTTTGTTAGGTAAACAGTATCAAAACAAAAGTCATTAGTTTAGTGTATTACACTACAATGACCGGCCGACGACAACAACGTCGCTTGTGATGACGGACGGCGTAATAATAGTGTACCATGTACCATTATCACTTCTGGTTTTGGCAGTCGTAGTGTCCACTGCACTGCCCAATTCGTTGTATTTTGCAACGCCATTGCACTTTTTGCCAAGTCTCCGCATGCCGTCACCATCATCCACAAGACGGCCCTGAGATAAGTGAGGAAAACAAGCCAAAAACAACTGCGAGTGGAATTTTATGAACAACTTTTGACGATGATGACGATAATAATGACGGCAGTTATAGCTTTATGACATTATGTTATTCGGTTCACTGGCTGAACCATTTCATCTCACATAATAAAAGTCACACTCTTCTTCAGACTCAAGCTCCTTTATAGTTATAACTTCTGTTATTATTGCACTGTTATTTGTTTCTTCTTTTTATCACTGTGAGCAAAATGTAGAATAGCCAATTTAATAAAGATATCGTTACAAAACCGTATAAAATTCAGAGGACATCTATGCGCTGCACGCCTCACAGCAGAGCATGAAGAATTGGGTTTCAGAATTTACTGTTGGTCCAATGATGTGTAATATGTTGGTTGATTAATGACGATTATGCACCATGCTTTTACTCTTCTATTTACTGCAGTCTTTATATTCAATATTGGTGTCTACACAGACGACGGCAAAAACAACCATCCTTGGGTTTCATATAAAAGAGGAATGATGATGTGAGAGACGAGGAAAATTATATATCTGCTGACTGTTTACGATTCTTATACACAAAATGGACCACCAGTTTTTTTTGTGCACACAGATATAAATTCCTGTGTGTAGTCATCTGCAAAGTAATGTTAATTTTTGCATAGGTACGTCTTTTCACGTTTGGAACTAAACAAGTGACATGATGGTGGTAATTAGTGATTATAGTAAATAGACAAGTTACATCATGAATCCCATAAGTTAAGTTTGCACAAAGTAATGATGCTCTTCTGCACCAGCGCTCTGGAGAATACTGGTAATAATAATAATACTTGTTTCGTTTCAGGTGCAAACATATATATAGCTGCGGCTACATATCATATATGCTACTCTTAAAGTGTGTATTGGTTGTGTGTACTCTGAGAGCCGGTGTCTCTCGATAATTTTTTATCATTGATTCTCCGCAGACCTGGCAGAAGGATTACTTTTGCTGCTTGTCATTACAAACACACCCAGTATGCATGGGTTTGTGAAATCAACAAAAATATTGGCAATCAATAAGAGATTTGTTTGTATGACTCGTATTAATTTTATCTCTGTTACTGTCACTATTTTCCGATTATATTCTATAGGTCTCAGAAAAAGTAGTCGAGTTGCTAATGATAATAATAGGTATGTACAAACCTGTATTCTGCTGAGAATGGGTGGAGAGGCTGGCTTAAATATGTATGTGTTATGATATGAATAATGGCCTGGATAGTGCTATTAAATTTCACTTTTATGATTATCCACTTTACTACATTGTATATCGAAAATACTTTCTTGCGCACATGGGGTTCGTAAAATATCTGTGTGCTGCATATAAAATATGTGTAACATTAATAATACCTGAACATTTTAGCACCAAACAGTAGGGTGGCATCCCCGTTTTCTCTAATGAGCTCAAGTATAATCAAATCTGGTTACAATTTACATAAATTGTCACTAGAGTGGTAAAAAGCGATTGGATTTATATAACTGATCGTGTCTTATGTTATTATTAAGCTCCAGAAGACAGCCCTTCAAACATACCATCAACGAAACATGAGCAGTTTGGCTACGATGTATTTTTCTTGCTTGCAATTTAATTTTTAATTATGCACATTCATTCATGCATCATGCGGTTTCTGTGTCTGTTGGGCATTAACTAACATTGTAAGTAGTTCTCTGTGTAAAAAAACTCAGGCTCAATCGGATTTGGTTTTGTGTACCCCAAATGATGCTGATGATGACGAACGTGATATTTTGTGTTTAAAGGTTTCGTCATGAAAATAATAATTTCACAGCCATAATCCTTGTCGTAATAATCAAGTCAGTGCGTAGATAGCTACAGAGAGTTACTCTAAAACTTGGCGAATGCCTGTTTCAGAGTAAAAAGTCGAATGGAGAGGGAAAGCTTATAGTACCGTTTAAAAGCGTTCGTTCAGAATACTGGTTGGTGATTTTATTACATGGTGTGCATTGAAGATACGCGTAATAAGGTGTGTGCTCTGTTTAAAATAAGTTAAGAGCTGATAATGATATTTACATGTATTGGAACAAGGTATGTGTGATTTTGCCAAGAGAAAAAAAAAGATGAAATGGATTGGTTCTTCCCTCTAATAAGTGAGTGAGAGAGACAAAGTTGTCAAAAAGTTTAACCAGTAATAAGCAGCTAATAATAATTGTGTTGTGTGTTGTTGTGACGGATCTTCCGAGAATGCGAGTGCTGTTGTTGTATATGCATACGTAACGTAGGTAAGATATATTCGTAGCCCTGGGGTGGTTGGTTGAGATGATGTAACCGAAAAGATGCTGTTAAAAATGAGCATAAACATTACTAAAAGCATGCGTGTGTGCAAGATTGACAAAAAGTGTAATACGTGGAGATAACAATGAGAACGACAGTTGATGTTGATAGTTGATGTTATAAAGAGGAGTGAATATGATATAACTAAAGCTATAAAACATAAGAAAACTGGATGAAATGGTGTTTTAAAATGGTCACGAAATGACGAAAGGTGCAATTTAGTTCACTGTCATCAGCCAAACGTACCAGAGCTACGAATGTTGGCTGGAAGCGTATATTTTTTGGAGGTTGCATGGCATGCACAATTATCTGCTTGTCTTGGAAAAGGTGCAGTTGTTTTCACGTTTTCTTCGTATTGTTTAGATATATTGTCTCGACGCAAATCGAAGATTCTTGAAAGACTTTTTGATGTTGAGTAGCAAGTATTTCAATTTCAAAGTTACCATTTAGTGCATACGTAACATGAACGTGTTTCAAGTAAGAGGAAAATGCCGTTTTTAGCGAATATAGTTTACTCGGTTCGGTATAATGCAATATGCAATCCTAAATTACATAGTCTGCTGTGGTATCAGTTTCAAGGTCGAACTCCTGTCGTTTTGTGTAATGACGTATTTTCTAAGTAATTATAAACATTCATTTTGTCATAAATATATTTTTACAGTAAATAGATAAGCAAGCCCAAAGTTCAATAAACAGAAAAGGAGATTTGATTGAAGGAAGGATGTTTCCACTCAAAAATATTATATTTTAGATGGATAGTTTCGTTAGAGAACATCTTGCCCTACCGACACTTATGGAGTCACCGCTTTTTTGTTTATTATCAACATGTAAAATCTCAACTAAAATCTGAACAAAGTAGGGGGTGTTGTAGTACGTGACTACGATTTTTGAAGATAGGAGGTGCAAACTATTATGTACTTGTGCAATGTTCACATAAATCCATCTGCCACTTGTCCATGAATGTGTTAACTCGTGTACTTTTAAGCATGTGTAGTTAACATAACATACATTCTCCTCCTTATGGAAGATGATACGAATAATGATGGTCGGGGATTATATGAGGGAACACATATACACATATAGAGTGTAGAGATACCAAATATTTGCTTACTTTTAAACACTTTGTGACCCTATTGAGCTGTCTATGTGTTGTGTATTCTATCACGACAAATTTGACTCTGCGGCTTGATCCATTTTTAATTTTTGTTTGATTTTACTGGAACAGGAAGCTGCCACCATAACGGATATGGTTATGTATGACATTTCCAATCAGGATGAAAAAACATCGTTGTTCCTGTCGATGTACCCGTGATCCATTCCCCAATGAAAACTAAGTAAAAATTAGAACACACACAGTACACGATCTGCGATCTGCGCGAGATACGGAAGGTCATGTAATTAAAAATCTTCCACACATTGACACAAGCGCACAAAAACAACAGGAATCTTACAGATTCAGAAGCACACCAGTGACAAAACGTTCACTTTGCTACTACTACCTATAGAATTCCAGTTTAAACACATTCTAAATGACAAAACATTTAAAAATCCACCCATCTTAATTATCGTGTATACTAATAGAACAATCTAAGACCAAAATCACGTTGCACGTACTGAAACTACCAGTCAGTAACATTTACTAATACTAGTTCATTAAAGTTGATAATAAGTCAGAAAAGACATATACATACCTAATCACATCAACGGTTAGCCCGTTGCACCTTCCTGATCTTCATACAAAATGAGTTCACAACAGCAGAATGGGAAAACGAAGAGCAAATCTGCAGCCGGCAGAGGAAAGGGGACAAACAAACCGGAGGAGCCTTCCGAACTTGGCTATCAACACACTTTGGTAAGAAAATAAACGAAATCTCTCTTTTAAATTATTCGAGGTTATTACTTGATCTTTCAACACCACCAGAGTGTGCGGTTATCGTGCTGCGAGTTGCAGTGCTCATGCATATTGAATATGTTAATATGACACCTGTACAATTTTTTTCGGATCCGACGAATTTTCACTTTATCCAACATACCTACTCTGTTTTCGGAGAAATTAGTGTTTTCTTTAACTGTGCTACTTTGATGTTTTGTAGTGGAATGGGTTATGCTCATATCACATAGGCACATGTATATAATAATTAGGAATTCAGTAGATTTCTACTTCAGAGTAGCCGAATGTTTCGCATTCTACAGAAAAGCAAGGTATTTTGAACTTTCCTACATGCAACCTAAACCTAACTAACAATTCGCCAAAGAGTTGTTGTTGTATTTTACGGTCTACATAATAGAATCTTACGAAAGTGCAAACGCCCTAGTCTTGCATAATTTTTATGCAAACACGACTGCGCACCGAATAGCCGAAATGCCAGGATATTTTCAGTTTCTTTCCGTGTTAAATTGATTACTACTGCCAGCCGTGTAAGTTTATCGATAAAGACCAGTTTCAAGCAGTTTTTTCCTTTGGTTGCATGATGTAGATAAAAGTAGTGAGGGAACTACGTACTCGTGGTGAGATTTGCCTTTGTTTTTTTTTTGCGAAATGAAACCTTACTCACAGATCGGAATGGGAACTGTGGACCGAGAAAAATTTCCTTTTAGCTAGCTGTCGTGCCTATTTGTTTTGTAACTTGTATTTTGGATTGGGTGACGCAACCCACATCAGTTTATCGTCCTGTCGAGGAAACCCAAGTTTTTCTTTAGCATTCAGCATCCCTCTCTCGTCATCTTATAGCTTTTTGCGCGTACAATGATAAGAATGCTAGAATGCATCATGGCATTACAGTATCGCATAACTAAATGATCGTAATAATAATAATAAATAAAAATAAAGACGTAAAATGCTACTGCACTCCTGCGCTGGTGAAATATGAACGTGAAAAATGTGATACGATTCTGAATCTTCGCATAACACAGACGTTACGACCACTGCCCTGTCGCAGCTAAAAAAACGTTTGATCCACATGGCCTATTGCCAAAGCTCAGGAAACATAATATCACACTTGGTCTGAGAATTGTTTGTCACTACAAATTGCACTACAAAACACACAATCGTATTGTACCATTTGGAAGAAAGAATGGTATTGAGAAGAAAAAAGAAACAAGCCATTATAATGGCTGAGGATTATATGTACTTGGCATGGATCAAAGTCAATACCAGGCAGTCGTAATAAGACTTCATTTGCATTGACTCACTTCATTAAAACGGCAGTTTTAGTAATTGACACAGTGAGGCAACGAATGACATCATAGGATTCGTGTGTTTTTGTTACCTTCCAGGTCCTATCGTCCGCGTACAGCATTAAAATGCAAATAAGAAAAATTAAAACGCAAAATCTTAATTCTGACCTGATTTTTTTTGTGCAATTTTGGTGTTTACAAAGTTATTTAGCGTACTAGTCTATAATAGTCTGAGTAACTTCATTAATTTAAAGAAAGTGTTTGGAAAGTTACACTTTACCCCAAAATCAGTCAACATGAATCTAATTCCAGAAACAATGGAGTATGTGCTCACTCCAGTGGTATGGAAGAAAGAACCCTCAAGTTCCAAAAACGTATAAATTTTTAAACCAAACACAAACAAAAAAAACCGTGAAAGTGCTTTCTACACTCGCACTCTTCATCCCGCACACGTTTACACTGCAACAAACATATTTAGGCAAGCAATTATTTCATAAATATGATTTTACGGACAATCCTTATCGTCATTGACTTGCAGATGTATGGTCGCTATACAAGTGACCTGGCCCAGTATGCCAAAGATGAAGCCCGGAGGCTAAAAATCCTGGAAAAGAAGCGGAAGAGAGAGGACAAGTTGAGAAAAAAAGAGCTTCGCGACAGATACAGAAATCCCTACGTGAAAGCAGCACTTAAAGGGATCTCATTTGCATGGCAAAAGACGTTTGCGCGATTGGGAGAAGACTGGGTCTTTTTGTTTATTTTAGGCATTCTTATGGCAATTTTAAGTTTCATCATGGATTGGGGAATTAGTATGTGTAATAAAGGTAAGGTCTACGACGACAGTCTACTACTAAAACATCATTGATCCACAAATGGATAATTTTTATTTGTTTTGTAATCGTTTACAGCTAGGATATGGTTGTACATGGATCTTAACTATCATATTTCTATTCAGTATTTTGCGTGGATAATTCTTCCTGTATGTCTAGTCCTATTCTCCGCTGGTCTTGTGCACATAATCGCTCCTCAGGCCATAGGTACGATTAAACGCTTAAAAAGATTCATACTATTGATTTAAAAAGTTGATAGCTTTCACTTAACGATTAATTAATTCCACTACTGCAAAGAATTAGTTTATGACTCAGAAAAACAGTAATTTATTTATTATATATAGTTAATATTTAACAGATTAATAATGTTGATTGTATGTACTGCACGATGAATTAAAACATACAAATTTACGTATATAGTAATGTGACTGTATTTTCTTTCAGGTTCTGGTATTCCTGGTAAGTAATGTTATTGAAAGTAATCAATAATATTCCATCAATAAAGTTCAATAATATAACAACAATACTTTCTCGATTGGAATCACAATCGCACATGAAAAATGGGATACAAATTCGTTAATCTCTGAAAATGTTTTTAAATACCGGCAGAGATGAAAACAATTCTTCGTGGAGTCCAGTTAAAAGTACGCAGTAATAAAATTTTGCAATACCTATAATAATATTCTTCTAGTTATGCAACAACGAACTAAATTTATGTAGAACAGAAATATTTTGTCTAGTTGATATCAGGACACAATAATATTTACCAAATATATATGAGAGTGTGCACTAAATGTTGTTCTTCCCATCTTTAATTTAAGGAATATTTAACGTTCCGAACTTTATTCGCCAAAGTTATCGGTTTAACCGCATCGCTTGGGAGTGGAATGCCGCTTGGCAAAGAGGTATTTAACACAATATAAATAATATGTTCAGAATTTACTTTTAAGTGAAGAAATCTTTACTCCACTTTTTCTTTCTTATGGCATTTACGACCAGCGCCATCTTTCATGAAATTTGAATTAACAATTCGACTTTTCAAACCATCGCCGATAAAATATCTTCACTTGGCATTTTAAAGAACATATCTTAGCTATCTTTTAAGTTTACACAAAGTACCTTCCCAAGACTTTTCCAGTCACGCAAGGAAAGTATGTGCTCTAAAGGCAAAAGGCAGTAAATGTGGCTGGTCGTACAATGTACAGTACAATACTGTTACAGTTTACTTCCCAATTTTTCATATAAAAAAGTAAAACGACATATTTCTTAATGTTGAAATATGACTAATCTAATAACTTAATAACTTAAATGATGACAGGGTCCATTCGTACACATTGCTTCAATGGTAGCTACGCTCATGACGAAACTGCAGTCTTTCCAAGGAATTTACGAGAATGAATCGAGAAGTAATGAAATGTTAGCAGCAGCTTGTGCCGTCGGAGTAGCGTGCTGTTTTGCAGCTCCAATAGGGGGAGTTCTGTTTAGTATTGAGGTAACAGCGGTTTACTTCGCCGTCAGAGATTACTGGAGAGGATTTTTTGCTGCTGGAATCGGAGCTCTCACATTTCGTTTGCTCGCAGTATGGTTTCAGGGGCACGGTAAAAATTTACAAACAATTTTTGCTTGAAATTAGAAAATCCATTGAACAAAATATCTACATCGAAATTAATTATTTCAGACACAATTAAACCAGTATTTAAAACGTTTTTTGGAAGCGAATTTCCATACGATCCTCAAGAATTAATTGTTTTTGCTCTTATCGGGTGAGAACTGAGAACTTTACACATTTTTGAAAAATTAAATGTCTGTATCCGCAGATAATAAATATTTTGTTATAATTGAACAGAATTGTTTGCGGTCTTTTGGGAGCACTATTTGTATGGATGCATCGTCAATACGTCTTATGGATGAGAGGAAATAAAAGATTGAATGCATTTTTGCAAAAGAAGTAAGCAACCCTTGAAAACTTTCATTAATTCTAAGTGCAAATACTGCATTTATTTCATAATTGTTACATAAGTACTTTGTATTAAAGTGTGTAACGTTTATTTATCCATAGTCGTTTTATTTATCCATGCGTCGTCTCTTGGTTTATTGCTTCCGCCAATTTTCCATTAGGATTTGGGCAGTTCATTGCTGGAGACCTGACCACGCATGACCAGGTATGCTAGAATACCATGTATTGAATATTTATGCTTTATGAAATATTTTTGTTTTAAAGTTTCTGTTGACCCTATATAGGTTCTTACACTTTTTTCAAACTTTTCGTGGACAAAAGACAATTTCACGGTAGAGGAAGTGTCTATAATGAAGCACTGGGTGAATCCATACACAGGAATTTTTGTCAATTTAACAGTATACTTCGTAGTTACAGTAAGTATTAATCATATTTATTTATATACATGTGTACGTGGCACATCCTAATTTGTGTTTATTTACAAAATATTCTGCAAGTTTCTTCTATTTATTGTGGCATCAACACTTCCCGTTCCGTCTGGTAACTTCGTTCCAGTGTTCAAGATGGGCGCTGCATTGGGAAGACTAGTTGGAGAAGTTATGCACCTTTGGTTTCCTTATGGAATTAGCTTTTCAGGAGATCGTTGGCCTGTCGTACCAGGTAAATATCTTATTTATAATGTCCTGTGAAGTACTACTACTTTTATGTACAACAGCAGACGAAATAACCTTTTACCATTAAAATACGTTTATTCTTTTCACATTGTATATTACAGGGGGATACGCTGTAGTAGGAGCTGCTGCATTCTCTGGGGCTGTCACACGTACAATTTCTATTGTGGTTATCGTTTCGGAAATGACCGGTCAAATAACTCACATCATTCCAATTATGATAGCGGTACTTGTATCAAATGCAGTTGGTGGAGCTCTCCAGCCCTCAATTTTCGACTCCATTTCTATGATTAAAAAGCTTCCGTATTTACCCGATTTTATACCATCTAGTTCAGGTAACGTTTTAATTTTTCCTTCAATGCAGATTCTCTTCCAACTTTATGTGATATGAAGATCACCTTTTATGCATTCCGTCCGAGTTCAAAGTACTTTGTTATAGGGAAATCATAAATAAAGATCGTGTGTTTTGTACATTACAGCCGGTGCATACAACATAACTGTAAAAGATTTTATGGTGAAGGACATCAGGTTTATTTGGTATAGTATGACGTACGAAAATTTGAAAGTCGTTTTAAAAGATAACCGAACAATAGCATCATTTCCAATTGTGGATAGCCCTGATGGTATGATTCTTCTAGGATCTATTCCACGGCAGCATTTAATTAAGGTATAACTGGGTACTTGTATGACATGAATTTCTGAACTTTCGGGTGACTTTTCGTGCGGATTATGGACTGGGTAAGGTAAAGTAACCTATTTTCCTCTGGATCTTCCCTATATAGGTTATTGAAAGACATATCGGCCGTGAAAGAAGAATTCAAGCTGCCGCTCAATGGAGAAAGGACGCACAGGAGAAAGCTCGCATGGAAGAGGAGCGTCGACGACTGATTGAACTCCAGCAACGACGACCATCTCGGTTTGAAGTTATTCCAGTACCAACGATTGTAACAACGAAACCTGACGCCAGATCTAGAGAGTCTGTGCGTTCCAACGATCCAACAATGACATACGACGAACGTGCTTCCGGATCTCTACTTAGTCCTACGCCAAAATCAATTTTGAAAAAGACAAATTCGTTCTCTCTTCATAACTTTGGACAATTTCCAAGCAGATTTGGCCCGTACATGACAGTAACAGGGGCGGAAGATAGGCTTAGATCAGCGTTCCATACAATATTCCAGAAGTCCGAGAAACTATTGGATGCGCAACCTGAGGGGGCTGCTGGGGGTGAACCACAAGAGAGTGGCAGAAAATCACCAAGTCCGAGTCCTGCACCTGTATCTCCGCCACCAGTTACCACACCAAAGAAGACAGTGCAGCTGGTATATACAGTTTTAACATAACTTTTCCACGTCACACAACTTGTAATAATTTTTTACTTTGTAACTAATTCCTCATACTATTTACTCGTTTAGCCGAGTGAACGTGTAATTGACATGTCACCCGAAGAGCAAAAGGTGTGGGAAGAGGAAGAAATGGCGAGACCCGTAGACTTTGCAAAATGTCCGATTGACGCAGCCCCATTCCAGCTAGTAGCGGGAACCACCCTACTTAAAGTGCATTCCATTTTCTCTCTTCTTGGAATCAATCACGCTTACGTAACTGCCACCGGAAAACTAATTGGAGTGGTGGCAATGAAAGAGGTACACATGAATGGAAAAAATCATTACTGTATACAGAAAATCAACTGGAAAAATTAAATATAATCTGACCATTTATGATTTCAGCTTCGTATTGCAATAGAGCAATGCAACTCTGGTACATTTAGAAGGCCATCAATGGCTTTGTCTAGAAATGAAGCTATTCCTGATATAGTAGTTGACCCCGAAGAGGGTCTGGAAGAAAGTAAGGAGGAGCTCAATTCGTTAGACTCGGCTTTAGACACAGAGGCTGATGAAACCACTGACGATGAGGGACAAAGGCTTAGTTGACGTGTGTATTTTGTTGACATTTTAATATTTAAATGCATGTAGTTCTCCACTTGGTTTTATGTTCATGACTAACAACAATGCTATTATGCATTTACCTTAGTACCTTTTTATATCAGGCAAATTTTATTTTATCCTATTGTTAATACTGTTACTACCTATACATATTGTAAACTGTAACGTATCTCATTATGTAAGGGTTATCATGTGTCAAGCATTAAACTGTTAATTTTTGAAATTGCGTAGTTGTACCCCACTTGTACAACACATATGTGATATGACCACTACGCGTAAAACAATTCAATGTTTTTTCTATGCGCTGTCTTCATAAGCTTGTACTCTGCAATTAACTCACGAAAGAATTGAACATAAATTCTAAGCAATCATATTTCATAGTTTGCTTGAACATGATAAAGCATTTTTATTTGGCTTCGGTAACAAATCATACTCTATTTATTCTTTGACTATTTTAAATTTTATTGTGATGACTTACAATTTGTAAAGTACAAGTCTGCACTGCACTGTGTGAGTACAATATTATCTTTTAAAGAATAATTTAATACATGACTCTTTACAAGTCCCAAGCACGCATATTGCTACTTTGGAGTCAAAGGTCACTCACATGCAAACTCTACTACGTACACTGGAAGGCTCGAAGGTGTGAACGTATTTCTGTAACGTCTTTACAGTAACAGCTATGACTATATGGCGGTTGGGACCATATCCCTGATTAAATAGTGGAATTTCAGTAAATAAATGCAACCACCTATGAGGAAACCTTTATCAAACGGCAAGAACTTTTGCTTTTTCTTCATCAGCTAGCCATTCACTCTTTTGTTGGTGCTGCTTGGCCGCATCATGGGCTCGGGTTACCATCATGTCTCTCGTCACAATACCATCTTCGGAGGCATAACCTGTCGCCTAAAATAAATGAATAAATATTTTTTAAGTTAGTGCACCTCACAAACAGATAATTTCAACAATGCTGATACAATATGAATTATGACTAGCACCGGTACATACCTGCCACGAGGAAGCTGAAAGAAAAATAGACATATATAACTATTATTTTAAAACGTTGGGGGAATAAAACAGTCTCCCCTTATCCAACTGAAACTTACCTGGAGCCCCATAGAACATTACATTCCTGTAACAGCCTTGATTAGTTCTTGTATTCTTAGTGGCAATTGCTACATCACGAAGTCTTTCTTCAAGCTTTGGATGAAGAACAACACCTTTCAAAGGCTCTTCAGTTTTCCTAAATATTTTCCTGGAAGTTTGGATAGGGTGTTGTATAGCTTCAAGCGGTGATACCCTAGAAGTTTCCCTGACCAATGATGGTCGCCCTAAAATAGCTTCCAGCCTGCGCGCAGCAAGTTGTGTAGTGTTTTTGGCAGTATATACACCCAATGCTAATAAGGTCATGGCACCAGCTGCTTGAACCATTTTATCCCAATCTGATACGAATGCGGATAATCCTGAACCAACAACGGATCCTATAGTTCTAGAAAACGATCAGACAATGTGTAAACACAACTGTATCGTAAATCGTAATTATTTGCGAAGTTCCACAACGTGCACACATACATGTGGAGTTTTATAAATGTACGGCATTATTTTAAAAATAAGCATACTTTATTGATTCTAAGGTAGTTATTCGAGATTCCTGAGCTTTCAGACGAAGTTGTTCCAAATAAATATCTCGGTTTTCGCGTTCCACCTATTTAAAAAAAATACGATATTAAAATATTTATTGTCTGTTGTATGTTCTGCAAAAATAGTATTACTACTATTCTGATGTAAATGAACGTACCTTAGCCTTAACTTCAGCTTCCTCTTTAATTCTATTTTTCCTCTCTTGTTCTCTCATTTGCATTTCTTTCATAATTGTCTGTTGTCTTATTTGTTCTTGCTTCTGAACAGATTCTTCCTGCTTTCTCAGTGTATCCTCTTGTGCTCTCCTTTGTTGCTCCAATTGATCGGCGTACCTGGTAAAGAAATAAGTTACTTAAATACACACATTATCTTGTGCAAATCATTGCTAATTTGAGCGGCAATTGGATACCTTCGCCTAGCTAGTTCGTCTTCGTATAAGGCTTTCTGCTTATTTAATTTTGCTTCTTCCTGAAGAATTTTCTGACGTTCCTCTGCAGCAACTCTAATTGAATCTAACTTTGCCTGCTCTGTTATCGCTGAAAATTTTGCCATCTCGGCTTCCATTTCCTTCTGCTTTGTCGTTTCTTGCATTTTTGCCAAGTCGAGTGCCTACGAACGCAAGAAGATGAACGTCAAGTTAGAGAAATTAATGAATTAAAATAATTTTCGTTTAAATATAATAATTTTACGCAAATTAAATTTCTACATACCTCTTTCGCATGTGTTGATCTCTCCAAATTTTTAGCGGCTTCTGCAGCTCTTTCTAAAGCTGCGGAATCGAATCGATAAGTTGATTCTTTACCACCTCGACCATCGTTGGGAGGCTCCTTTCCACCCCCACTACCCCCTCCACCGCCACCCCCATGCTGCTGAGGTGCTAACTCCGGAAAGGAGAGATCTGGAGCCTGTGGTGGGGGATTGTTCTTTATTCCAAACAACCAAGACATGGTGACTTGCTAGTTGCACACCTCACCTCTAACCTCACAGGTACCGACACCGAATTAGTCGAAATGTGACTCGGGAATGAAATAAAGACTCAGTACAGTAGTGGTGTAATTATGCCAACCGGCATATATGACATGTAAATATAAACGGGTAACACAAATTAACAGCCCACGTTTTATCAGTCTGGGTGTCCCTGCTTGTATACGGCATGAGTATCGGAGTGAAAACAAATAAAAAGCAATTCTTTCTACGACCTAGTGAATGATAACACTATAACACTCTTATTTACACAGACCAATTATAGGAATGATTAGTTATCAAATAAACCGGTAATTAAACAAATAGTACTGGAATCTAAAAAAATACATTTGTTACAATTACCACTTATACTGCACTTGCAATAGTCATACTCATACTCTTGACTTCACGTGCTAAGTTACATCATTCAAATGAGAGCATGTTCAAGGTAAAGTATTTTTTGTTTTTGAACTGGTCGACTCGCGCAATAACATGGTGAGGTACGGTAAAAAGCTGAGGAAAAGAGATGATGAAATTGCCGGAGACGAAAACATAGTGGCACGTTGGGGCGTATTCAATGGTCCCGCATGCTGTCCGTCCATTGGTTCCTATGAGCATTATCCACAACAAGAAATGATGAGCTATTTCTTTCATGGACAAAGTAACGAATATGGACAAAGGAAAGGGTAAAAAATACTGACGGAATACAAAGGGAGAATGAATTGCAATTTGTGATGCAAAAAATGAGCAGAAATGTATATATACTCCAGTCATAGCCTATGCTGTACCCTATTGAAAAGGGTAGTTCGCGACCATTCTGCACATTTGAAAAATGCTTTCAACATAAAAGGGCATGTTTATGACAACTATGAGTTGAGTTTATGTTCAAAAGCATTGGTAGACGATCCACCGATCAACGGTACAATTAGACGAATCTTTAGTTTGTGACCCTGTGACCTTATAAGAGGTAAGGTTAAAAGGTAGACGCATGGCAGATATGACTATGACCTTGATCCCTTGGGAAAAATTGCATATGTCTTCTTTTGGATATAACTTATTCTGAGCTTGTACTTCTGACAGGCGAAGCTGTTAACCCATTAAACGAAGTGGAAGAAAACGGTACGAAACAGGAAAGTAAAAAGAAAGGAAACATCAAAATGCGCTGGACCAAAACTACTTTCTCCCGTTTCGCTGTTGAGACTTGAAGGTGTGGCGACACAATGCTATTCATTAATCGATGCGTTAGGAAACTTATTTTCAAAACGGAGATTATGAGATTATTAGATTTCCAAGTAATATTTGATGCAGAAATCGACATCACTTACGTCAATTGATGCAACAGGATGCAGCGGATGTAGCAGAAAATATCAGGAAGTGTGTAACTGTCATTTCTGTTATGGGAACGTCTCTACCACATGTGTTGTATGAATTCGGCGAGAACTAATTAAAATGCATGGACAAGTTTTATGTCGTCATGGAGTTCAATTAACCTTACATCAGAATCTAGCAATCGTTCAAATTCCAATGGACACGGATGGGGGTGGGGGAGATACGTTTGTATTTATCACTGCCTCAATTTAGAGGTGAGGTGTGCGATCAAAATCGCAAATAACTGGCGAAACGACACGGGCGAACACTTTTTCATTAGTAGTGGCTCACTTCGTAAATAACCCATGGATAATCTAGTTTTGGCTTGTAAGTAGTGTTACAGTGGAGCCAAGATCCTTTGACATGGAGACCCTATCCTGAAACTACAATGTTTGAAACTAGTAGTTTCAATGGTTTCAATTAAGCTTATGTGTAAAAGCCTTGAGTGGAGCAAGAACGTATCCTGAGAGATGTGAAATATTAAAGGTCACCCTACGATCGGAGCACACATTGACACATAGCTTTGCGGTTCCGAGTAGATTAGTAATAGCCAATTACATTTTGTAGTAAAGGCAGGAGAATGTTTCTACTGTTTCCGGTTACTGTGCCCTGGCTTTTTGCCATTATTTTCTTCTCGTTGTTGGGATTGTAGGTCGTTAATTACCTGTCTACCAAACATAACTAGGCAATATTGTCACCATTGATTTGGGCGACCACATAGGAAATGAGACGAGAGGGTTTTCGTATCCGAGACAAAGTTATATTGCAGCTGGCAACACAAATCTCGCACAGGAAGGACCTGAAGTGAAGAAGATCGACTGTTAGTGAATACAGCTCTCACTGACCGACAGACGTGGTACAAAGATGCAGTAATTAATAAAACCAAACGTTAAACATTAAATATTGAATGTTTCAGGTAATTTTGAGGACACAGCGCCTTGGCTAATAGCAGTCTTCAAGAAAATAATCTTTTGCCACCACCCCCCGTTCAAAAACAGAGCCATGCCAAATTTCCAAAAATTCGGGAAATTGCGGGTAACATTGTAAAAAATAAATTCATAAACAATTCCTGATAGAAAACACGACTACTGACAAACCCTACTTGCCCGGTTTCTTCGTCGAATGCGGAGCAAACGACGGTAGGTTCACCTCTACAACAATTAATCTAGAAATAAATTGTAATTGGACCGAACTTCTTGTGGAACCCAATCTGCACACTCATTAAGCATACAAAAAGTTAAAAGATATGAAGAGAAATGCGTGGTTACCTAATGTTGCCGCTTGTCCAACAGAATATCCAGAACAACTATAGTTGTACACTCATTTTAACGATTTGAGTTCATCGTAAGATACATTTTAAATTGGAAAAAGCATATGAAAATGCATTTTTGATGCCTTTACTTTTCGAAAAACGCCATAAAATGCAATACTAGTCCGTTACGACGCTTTTTGAAAATTTGGGCTAGCCTTTTTCCACCCCTTTTGGTTGTTGATGTATCTCAAAAACAATGCACAGGTGCATGCATATCTATTTTCATCTAAATATATGTAAACTCCCCATTTGATGATTTGGAAGAAAGAAGTCTATATTTCATTTAAAATGTAATTGGCGCCTTTTATAAATGAGACTGGCATTAGTATTGTTACTACCTACGCCTACCAAGGGACCGCTTGACATGTCATATAAGCTAGGGGTTTTCGATGGTATAAAGATTACAATTTGAACATGAAGAAGAATATTAGTTCGAACAAGGAGATAAGATTATGCAAAAAATTCTCTGTCATTGTAATGTTTTAACGATATATACCAATGTTTCAAACTCGTCAAAATTAGCAATGGCTGCTGCAGTGATTTACATACCTAATGCATAAAAGCCCAACAATTTAGTTCATGAATATTTACTTATAATGACACTTTCCAGTGCATGCAACGCACGCTTTGTTGTCGCGTTGATTGAAACGTCGTAATTCAGCTAGATGTGGTGCGGTATGTCTTATATGCAAGCATATAGTTCTTGATAGTACGTGTGACTTTTGATCTGTACATTACGGGTGCTGAGCTGATGATGTAGTTTGAAACGCTGATAAAAATTATTGAACGTTATTCCTGCAGAGAATTTTTTGCAAGCGAGGACGTACAGTTCGTATGACAATGTCAAGTACTTCCGTCGTTAGTTTGGTTGAAATTGAAAACATGAAAGCTAATCTCATACTTTGTCTAAAGTAGATCGCAAAATTTTAATTCGTTTAATTTAATCCATTAACCGTTCATGTTTCTGCCCGTCAATTTTGCCAACATAGGAGAATAACAATTATTATGTGTATGTGTATGAGAATGCCATACAGAGGAGTCTTTGATTATTGGATACACCCACACTGACCTAACGAAATTTTATACAGAAAATTACCTATGTATAGTGACGAAACTTTTATTTCGTATATTTCTTATTAAATGTCGAGCTGTCTGTAGTTCTATACAAAAAAGAAGCAATGTTCTAAAATGACCAATCTCTATAATAATAATAATATATATGATGAATATTTCCAGGAATCGTACGGAGTGTAAAGAATAATGGAACTCACACATGTGACGTAAATAAAATTGAACAGAAAATGTATTTCCTTCTTACGTAGTTGCCGTTGCGTCTTCCTGACTGTATATGACGCTGCCTAGTCTAAAAATATTTAGGACATGGTTAAATAACGTAATAATTAATTAGCTACCACTTATAGCTTACATACAAATGCACACTTAAGTTGTCTGCAGCTCCTCTTTTTAGCTTTGCCTTTTTGACTAATGCCAGAGCGTTTCGTTACACGCATGTAATCTGTTATCTGTACTTTTGAAATTAAACCAATAATCACCACCATACTTACTGACTAATTGGCGCATAACTTGTATGGATGTAATATGGCATGTTTTAATATTAGGCAGCAGCATTACCCCAAAATTTTTAAAGGCATTACAAATTGTAATCCTATTTTCATGAAACCATGAAACGTGTTCAGAAATAATTAGTAAAATGCAATATAAATGCTTAGCTGTAATGATATGCCGCCAATAATTATGTAAAATGAGATTAAATTTTCTGCTCGTCTTTATATATTCAGTCTCAGCATTACTGTAATGGGAAACTTGAACTCTAAATGCTTTTACTCTCATCATCGTATTACGTTGCGTTGCCAGTTGCCGCAATTTATCCAATTGTGCCGTCTAGACAAGCAAACTTTCACTTCCTTCGGAAGTTGGAGTCAATGTCACCGTCTATGTCTTGTTAGTTTGTATATGTTGACAAAACTGCCTCATTTTCATTTTTATACGTGAACTACAACTACGAATGCAAACAGTTTCATCCAAGTTTTTCAATATATTCCTGACATTTAAGAATTTCGTATTCTCCGACTCCATTCACCATTTACTTGATGACCCGTCACGGCACGGCAGTGTTTATAACTACTACCTACAGAGCTTGTTGTTGAATTCAATTAAGCCATATTATTATGACTGCCTATCTACATAATCTATCTTCTTTCCACTTTGGTACTTTCTTCTCATTTTAAGTATCCGTTTCATTTTCATTACTATTATGAAAATGCCAAGTATGGCAGTTTTATTCTTCGGAGCATTTAGAAAGCAACAGCAGCGTAGAGTTGTTTGCTGAATAAATGCTGATGTACTTTACTGGTGGATCTAGGCTATATGGGTTGGGTAATATGCATACGCTTTCAGACAAGTCGTGAAACTCCACACAAAGAGGCAAGGTAGGAGCAATGTGAGATGCGATGCGACTGATGCGAGAGCAAGGAAAAATGTGGTGGTCTGCTGTATTTGTCCCTCAGAAATAACTCATTAACATTGATTAACATAAAAACCGCATTGATACTATAATTTTTAACGTAAACAACCTACGTATACAAACGTTTACTGTGTAATATTTGTCCAAACCCTGCACCATTGTATCGCCGCATCCGGAAGAAACTAAAAATGCAGTGTGGCCAACAGTAGTTGGAAATGGCAAGTTTTCTCTAACTTGTCCACTACTCTGTAGTCTTTTCCAGTTTCCTTTTTGGGACTTCCATTCGAAGAATTCAAGTTTAAATCTTAGATTAGGTTGAAAATCTTCCTATTTTGGCGCTGTGCTTTATACTGCACCGCACTGTTAACGATAGGGGTATATTTGTAGATCGTTTCATTCTACCACCATGCACCACCACATTGTTCCGGTTTTGGGTACTTGGTAAATATAAGATCGCCGTCGCTGGCCACCATTTTAAGTCATTCATTTTCATTCTTACTAACGCAAGCGATAGCCCTGACTCCTTTTTGGTTTACCACTCATCAGTAGTTGCATTTTAGCCACACTTTAGCCATCCTTTCTTTCCTGACGGAAAAGCTTCCAAAATCATGATGGAACTTGGGAACAATAACAAATAAGAAATGTACAAAGGAGAAGCTGCTTTTTTCATAGCCGTCACTACTGCTACTTGTTAGCGGATGCAATTTCGCGTTTGAGAGAATTTACATGTTATAAGCAGGTCTAAATTGTAAGCACCAGCGTTGCGGTACGACTGAACTGTGGAGACCTTTCGTCTTGGCGTAATGCACTGCTGCTGTTGCTGTTCTCTTCTTTTTTCTAAGCGAAGCAGCAGTTGTGGAAACAAGTAGCACAAATGGCAGCGTAACTCTTAGATTCAGTCACAGTAGAATTTGAGTAGCAGTCGAACAATGTTGTTTGGGTGCATTCCGACCGGTTGGTTGTCACACCGTCACAATTCCTTTTTCGTCTTATAAAGTCTCTCTTGATTTTACCGCAAAGCCAGTCGAGGTCCAGAGGCGATCCAGTCACAATGATAGTGGTGATACACACGTGGGAATAGTCTTATACTTTAGCCCAACGTTGTGGCTTTAATCAACCTTATCTCCATTGTTCCATGTTGCATTGAACAATGAGATTAATACAACAATAATAATCCTACTTTACACAGTTAGCTTCATTAAAAAAATCTGTTGAAATGGACACACTCATAAATTAATCAAACTAATTAATTCTTTTAGTTCAAATTAAAGAATACAACACACATGTGGCGTGTTATTGTCAGAAACGCAAAAACATAAAACCCATCAAAACAGTTTCTGCTCTGCAAGTATTAGTATTTATTAGACTGTGTCTAGACCATAACCCGTTAAGTTTATTAGTGTAAATCCAAAATGAATGAAAATGAACTGCAAAAGCCACCTGGCTGAACGACACTTAAATAGTGAGAGCAAAAAACAAAACATTTGCACACGCCAGAAGAATTTGTTATTCGTGTAGTACTACATTTGTTGAAGTGTCCATCATTTCTACACATTGGTTTTTCATTCATATACTGACTGCTTGATCAAGACAATCGTCCGAAAATACAAGGTCATCTAAGATGTTCTTTGTTCGTCCACTCATCGCTTAATATCACTGCACAACTGAACCACCTTTGGACGAAACAGGTTAGCAAGAGTATAAAATATACCTAGTACCTTAAAGCTGTATAAAAATAGAAAGCTATAAGCATTTTGTTAAAATTAAAGCTTGCTTGGTATTGGCACAAGTTGCAGGTGAGAAAAGGAATTTTATTGAGAAATGCAAACTAGAAGTATTTATGTATGCAAATTAGATATTTACCAGCATTACAGAACTGCCTTTTTGACGCAGGTAAATACTTGTGTTTTGCTTTGTGTATATTTGACAGTCGGAAAAAATTTGATTTATTATTCCAAGAAACATTACCTCATGGAATTTAAATATGTGTTATATTGGGATGGGTAGTCAAAATAAACTTTTTTCTCCGAATTTCACAGAAATCGCAACTTCATCGCATTCATTTTATTTTAGTCACATGTTTACGGAATGGCTAAAGAAAATTTGATGCAATCTCTGTTTTATTACATGACAGGGGATTGGGACAAAAAAATCTTGGTTTGGTTTTTCTAGTAAAACAATGAGCTCAAATCTTCTTACACCTACAATAGGTCGTAAAATGAAAGAGCGGAGTAGGTGTATTACAGATTACCTTAGTAGATTATCGCAATTGACCCTTTTCCTGGATAAATTTTATTAGAGGTAATGTTACTACTAAAATCTCGGTCATCCAGGTGGAAAATGCATGCTTATTTAATTCCAATGACACATTTGAATTCACTTACAGCCCCACTATTTATTATTGACTGCTACAAGACTTTATCTAGTTTCCGTAGGTTGAAAAATGCTTTTAAATAGGTATATATAACGAAGACACAGATATAAGATGCCATATATCCGTTTACCCCACACACGCTACGTTGCATTACAGCCTTGCCATTACACAGAATTATCCGCCCACTCATCGACGAAGAAATCAGGCGTTGCCCCTAAAACTTTGTGATGTGTGTCCAGTCCAGTAAACTGTCTGTGGGATTCTCTTATCTTATGAGATCCTATCTGCTGTACGACTACCATCAACCATTGACCATGCAATGTTTCTAAAGACTCCCAGTTATCTTTTACTGCTGCCCAATTTACCCTAAATGGTATTGGCGACAATTCCACATATCATATCATACATCATTTTGTAGTATGAATTTATTAGGATGTTCTTGACAGTAATGCAATCTACCTAATAGTAATATGTCTATAAGAAACCTCTTCCTAAGTAAAGCTGTGACTCATTTTATATGTTGACGTTTGAATGCCTACACAACGTCATACTGTACATGTTGAATATATTCTTTGATTACGTTGTGAGTTATTCTCATATAGCTTATAGCGAAAGACTGTGGTCATTGGTTTTGTTTTAAAGTCCCACTATTGCAGATCCTCAACCTCAAAATGCGATGCATTTGACGTTAAAAGCTCTTTGCAAAGAGATAGGTAATTTATTTTCTTTAATGGAGCGGTATTGATCACTACGATCCGTCACCTGTCGGGAGAGTTGGAGAAATGAACATATAATGGAAAATGCATTAACTTAATCGTACAATTTTTAATGTTTCTTAATGACATGCGAAATGTTTGATGTCATTGCTCAGCGTAATTTCGTAGGTCATATGAAGTTCAATAATCCTTTAGAAATGCATAATTAAGTTTGTGGTATGCTAAAATGTCAACAAATTAATTATTCATCAGTATTGACATCGGAAGAATGCAGACTGACACAAGTAGCAAATACCATAGATGCCTTTGTTTTACTACTAGATCCTACTAGTACATTCAATGTCAATGTAAGCAAACTCCTTTATGTAATTTAATAATTAGACATATAATTTGGAACTTATAATTTCTTTTTGGTTGTTTGTTGAACGACCAGTGCCAATATAGCCGGACTTTACTTAATGTATATAAATTATACTTATCCGAATATATGTTTATATTGTTATAATACAATGTTTGGAGACAGGATTCGTTGTGGTTTTCGCATAGTTTCAAGCATATGTAGAGTTACATAGTGGTTTACTTCAATATTCCTCGATTTGTTACATGCGTGATGTGAGGGAGTTTTATGTTGAGAATGTTCTCAACATAAAATTATTGTTGCTAAATAAATACACATAATGTCAATTTGTTGATGATATCTTTCAATGTGACAAAGTTGTGTATATTCCCGTTTATCATTGCCAAAATTACTGTGCTGAACCCGTTCGGAAAGAATCTTACCTACAGCATAGCAAGCCCGTCAGCATTAGTATTACATTGGTTACCACCACGTCGTCAGTCTATAAGAAAGCAAAATGATAAAACTGTGAACGTTTCAAGAGCAATCTCTTCCCTTGTATTACTGGCGCTAGAATGATGTGACAACGCAATGTTGGACGTGTGAACGGTGTCTTTCTTAAAACCATATGTAATGCTATCTGTCGTGGTTGTATCAAAGTGAAATGAACCTTTCATGCCAATAAAGTTAATGCCTCGCATGAAATAAACCCAGTAAACCATGAAATATGACGTTTTCAGTGGTTTGCAATAGTGCACTTAATACTATAAGTAGGTTTGGTGTTTCGTTCGTTTTCGATTACAAAAAAATAAACGAATTATTTTGGCTGCAGTCTTGGTATTGGTATGCCACACGCTCATCTCATGATCCAGCTTGAAATACGCATTCTTCAGGTCTGCTAAACGTTCCTTTCTGATAGCAACGGGAAGGACAGACAAACGGACAAAAGCACATTAAAACTGTGAAGCGCGCAGTGGAACTTCCTTTCATTAAATGTAATGTATGTAGATAGTAAAAAGTCCTTATTGCCAAACTGCTTCTGCTGCAGTCTTGAAATTTACCACTGAACTAGTTATGAGTTATCGTCTAAAGCACTACTGTTATGATTACGATACAAAAATTGTCTAGTTTAACTGCAGCTCGTGCTCATACAAAATATAAATACTAAAAGGCCCAACACTTGACGTGAAACGTACAAAAATCTAGTGCCATTGCAAATTGCATTTATTCGTGTGGTACCCTGGTACAAGTAGCGTGGTGTGACATGAGTAATTACTTTTTGCCACGGAAAACCAAGTGGTGCGTATCCATTCATAAAATGTTTATCATTTCGTAATTTACAGCCTGGCACACAGAGCGACAAATAATAAAAGTGTGCGTACAGTCACAAATAATTTTGTCTTCATATTTATAGCACGCAGTTAAAATTTTGCTGCATCCGCACTTTCCCTCTGGCTCTTAGCTCTTCTAAAATTCCGTAAACTGGGAAATGGATGTTCAGAAACGCTATGTAGCGTACACATGCCGTCTACTGGAAGCGCGACTTGTTAGATTCATCTTAACTTACACAACTCATCAAAAAATTTATAGGTTTTGTCGCAGCAACAACGCCATGCCATATCCTGTTCTCGGGGGTTTGCACAATTTTAAGAGACTTCGCTTGTACTTTTCCTACTATTGAGATTACAAATTTCATATCTATTTCACCAGGACATATTAGATGCCTATTGAATTGTTCAATAAATGCAGTAGCAGCAATAATCATGATCATAACAGTAACGCTTTTATTATTGGAGGGAAATTTTTACATATTTTGTAACAGTTCACGTACACCAGAAACTGGCTAAAGAATGCTGAAATTCCGGTTTACCATCGTCATTGGTTGGTGATAAAAAGAGTAAATTTTCATTTGGAGAATTGTTTATGAACACATTAAATGGTAATGCTGCATTGTGATGTTATCCTATAGGCAAGGAATGAATGATATGTCAACGTAGAGCCATTTGAAGGTCTTTCTCTTAAACCTGACTGATTATTGTAACTGTAAAAATGTTCATTCAAGTATTTGTTTAAGCCAGCGGCGTGGGCGATTCGCTTCGCGGTTTCTCCCATTACGTACGTAGTAAATTGTACATCTTGTTTTCACGGCATAATTACCTATCCGGAAGCTGAATCCGAGCGAAATCATTGTTTACAGAATCATGCAGAATTCATATGTATTTACTTTAATACTTGTTTGCAACGTGTTATTAGGGCGGTTTATGAAAACAAATCTGTTCAACAAAGAGACACAACAGAACAGTTTTTGGAAGAATGGGTAGACGTAGGGTAACTAAAGTAAACCATAATATATACTCTTTCGGCGTGTATCTTTTGTTTCTTTGTAAGTAGGTTAGGGCTAAACTCGTGATTGTGGCTTTAGAAGAGAGACAACGTACCATGAAGTAAAAAAATATGGACTGTTTTGATACTGTTAGTTTGTTTTTTGGTCTTGCTTTTGTTTGTGGTTTTATGGTGTTTTCAACGCTGAGAAAGAAAGGAAGGATACAGATAAAAAATGGAGGGAAGAGAAAAAGTCAGGTTCATATCAAGGTGGAACAGGAAAAGAGGAAAGCAACGGGAATGTTAGAGAAAAATTATGTCATCAATAACAAAAGTAATCCTTATATGGACCAACTAAACATGTTTAATTCACCCACCACATGTCAAAAATACGGGCTAAAAGATATCCTACAGTTTTTTGTAACCGGAGATTGATGCTATTATATTATGGACACGTCTACTCAAAGAGTGAAAGGGTTGCGGTTTGTTCAGAGGATTTTGCTAAAATAAGCAGTGTTTTGGGGAAATCACAAGAATACCAGAATAAATTTCAATCATCAAAGAGTGAAAGGGTTGCGGTTTGTTCCGAGGATTTTGCTAAAATAAGCAGTGTTTTGGGGAAATCACAAGAATACCAGAATAAATTTCAATCCAAGTCGACAAGAAAGTCATCATCAGGCAACAGATGTCAAAGCTAATGGTGTTCTTTAGAACAGGCAAACACAATTGTGCTTTGTGCTAGCAAAAATAGGTCATGTAAGAATACATTGAATTTCAAGTTCACCTTGTGTTCCAGCGTCTCATAATGCCCCAAAGACTATACTTGAGCAGAAACGATTCTTTCTTGGCGTCTTTAAGCATCTTAGAAAGTACATCTACCACTCATGCTTTTTGGTAAGAGGTAAGTAAGACTTTGATACAACATACTAAATTTTAGTTATAGCTTTTATAACTTAACATTATTGTATTCTTAAAGACGACATAAATAGTCGTAATTGACATGTGCTGATAAAAGCATTCCAAAAGTTAATGTACAAACACCAAAATGGAGACTTTCTTCTATTTGAATGGTACGGTTTGATTTAAAACATATTTCACGGTGCATGTAATACAAATTTTTCTTCCTGGTGCCTAATATGTATAACAATTAAATAAACTCATGAGAGGACTAACAAACTCGAAACTCAAGATGCATGACTTAAACGAATTGAGCAAGCTTACAAATTCAGCTCCACAAAACGGAAACAAAGCACAAGCGAGACCAGTGGTAATACGTAATTTCATTGGATTTTACCCTGCTCCTTCTCTTAACAGCATCTCGTTACGCAGCTAAAGCTGTTTTCTCTTTAGCTTTAGAATGTGTGCCTGCCTGTATTCTCAGATAATGTAATTTGACGTTTATGAGAATAATCCCATTTTTTCTTACCTCATTTTCACCAAAATGCTCAGACAAGCATATGTGTGTAATTTTATTTTCGTATACTATATATACTTATATACTATATAATTTTCATGCCAGGGATGTTGTCCTTTTGGTGCCACCACAAAACATAGCACAAGGCTCAATGTTACAATTCACATCTGTTAAAATTACGCTGTGCTTTCACTCAAATGTGGCTTCTTGTGGGTATGTTACGACTACATTACTCCACGGAACGCAATTTCTCTACTGCTGTTGCGGCGAAAAATGTTTCGTATTTGTGGACTGAAACCGCCACAGTAACAACAACCATTTTACTAACGAGGTGGCGGTGTTCTTATGTACCGTAATGTGAGAAAGCCGTGTGGCACGTACAAAAGCTTACAATTTAAACTTGCGAAATTCTTTGCAAATTTTAATCTATTAAGATATGGGCGATATGGTAGTTGGTCGTTGAAGAACGAGATGTTACCTTTTTTTGCATGTTGTAGCGATGCATCGCGGGACAGCAGTAGTAAGCGTCAAAAGTATGGGTATAAAACGAAATTATGGTGATGACGCAGTTACTAAATTGTAACTAAACGGGCGGTAGTCATTTGAAGTATCAAAATTTTCAACGTTCCCCCCATAGGATACAATATTACCGCACAGTAGGAGCGAATCATTTCATATTTTTGACGTAAAGAATTTTTCGCTTACGTGGCACGTACTTCAGTGTGAACTGATTCAATACTTGAGAAAGAAGGCGCCGACAGGACAGAAGGAAATGTAAAGATCGTAAAACTTGTCTTTTTCTCCTTTATGCTGCACCCACAGTCACACGATATTAGTAAATGAAACTACTACAGAAATCCTAATAAGAGTTCCTAAACTATCAACGGCCTACAATGCAATATTATTCCATAACATTCGTAAGTCGTCCTTCCGTATACACATTCCATCGTAATTCATTCACATTTTCATCATCACACTTGAACTAATATACATAAAAAACGCAGATAAAAAGTAAATATATGCACACGGGTGTAAAGGATGAAGTTGCAACTGCATCCAGACATGCTGCGGCAAAAAATACTGCTGCTGTGTAAATTGTAAAAGAAGCATGAAAGTGCACACACGTGCTGATTTTTAATACCTCGACATTTATTACAGCATGCATTCGTCTTATACTGCCTATTGATAGCTGCGAGCAACAACACAGTTGCAAAGATTAGACTGCTGAGTAGTGGCATTCACGAAATTACGATTTGTCCTTACCTTGAAGCGAAAGTAATAAAGGGCTCAAGAAGATTGAGTGGTGAGGGAATAAATATATTGAGCTGCGGTAGGTTTGCTGGGTGTCGACAGTACAATCAAGTGCAACGTGCATTTTTTCTACTTTTGCAATGAAGGAATAAGAAGGGATGGGGAAACTATTTACAGGAAATCTGTTTGTAGGTCACCTTTAGAGGAAACGAGCTGTTTACCACATTTTCCATTATCTTCCTTAAAAATACGAATCGTGCTGCGTGTTTCACTGAACGTGGAGTCAACATGATTTGTGAAGATAGGTAAGTAAGTAAAATGAAATTCGTACGTTTGCAAACGAGCTACTTGTAAATATCTAGTGAAGGGAATACGCCTCGCGGAATAAATTATTGACGCGCAGCTTTCGTGTTCAATTTGTTTTTAATATTTTAACCTTATTTTTAAGAAACAAACGAGCTACTTGTAAATATCTAGTGAAGGGAATACGCCTCGCGGAATAAATTATTGACGCGCAGCTTTCGTGTTCAATTTGTTTTTAATATTTTAACCTTATTTTTAAGCAATATTTACAGCAGCTTTGGCGTAATTGAGATTAACTGCAGCTTTGAGTGAAATATCCAGCATTCTAAAATACAGTTGCAATTTTGTTTTAAAACGTGAAACAAGAAATCACGTTGTTCTCCACGAAAGAGAAACCCATATTTTGGCGAATAACATTTTACGTGATGGTGAATTGTTTGGTGTAAAGGAGTATAGCGCAGCGTCATATGTCATCATGAACTAGTGTGTATTTCGGGGAGGTGATAATGTAGGCAATGCTCATAATTTTGGTCCAGTCAAGCTCTTATGTTCATACACTGAATTTAACAAAAAACATGGTCCAGTCAAGCTCTTATGTTCATACACTTAATTTAACAAAAAACCAACTTACCAAATGGTTTTAGCAAAATAGCGTTGCTTTACTTCTGTGTGGTTTATGTATCGTTTATTTTATTTTATAAATTGTGATGCCTTGAGCTTTCAAAGTCTGCTCTGGTCGTTTGATTTGTCAGTGTCCGTATGCAATGTGTATGTGCAACAGATTTCTTATTTTACAAAATCCATTTCATCTAGAATTGCATACCTATCAACAGCAATACATTACATTTTTAATATTTTTGCCCTGCTCACACATAAATGGGAATCTCATAAAGCATGTTCGAAACAAATTAAAAACAGTGTTTTCAGGTCTTCTATAAAAAAATAAAATTAAAAACAAAATTTGATAGGTCTTTCAGTGCGATGTAGAATTGTCAAATACATGCATTTATGCACATATATACTTACGATGACAGCAATAAGATCGAATGTTTATAAGTTGCCTGTTTTTGACTTTGAAAGACTTGTATGAACTCTTCCCAGCATACCATTCGCTATATTATTATTATTTTCATTTTGAAATGGACCTTTTATTGAGCATAAGAAATTGAGAAATTTACAACCTGTGACTTGACTGTGATTGTAACTTGTCCAATTTTGCGACTTATGAAAATGGTTTGTTTAATTGATCTTACCACATTATTCTAACTTTATCGTTTATCGACTTTCTGTATATTTCTTACTGTACCACCGATACCAGGATTTCCTTATTCCACACATCACAATTCACAACACATAATATGAATATTATTACCTCAGCTTCTGGATCAGCAACTAATCTCAACGCTGCAATTTTTCTCTACAGTCGCGGAAGTGTGCTAAACGTGCTTCTAGTTTGTACTAATAAATGAACGAATGTGCATAAACCTAATTTTATCGCAAAATTTTGGAACGTTGTAAATTGTACTAGCGATTGTAAATTGTGCTGGTGTCGTGGTCGGGATTTACCAACAAAACATTTGCCGTCAGACGAGCACATAGTTTTATCAAAGATGCATGCTGCACTATGTTCGCATTTCCTTAGTGTTTTGGAGTAACTTGGACAAATAGGAATTTAGGACAGAATGCCACAGTTTTGGTA